>VDFB02062017.1:0-21212 GCA_007258455.2 Sequoia sempervirens | reverse complement strand
ACTATCCCACCACATGAACTGCACTGGGGTCTTTCTTCTTCTTGCCTAGCTTCTTGAGGCATGCTTCTTTGATTGCCTTACCGTAATTTGGGACATCCTTTATGGCCTGAAATAGAGGTATCTAGACACATATATGCTTCATCCGGGATCTGATGTACCGTTGTGTCCCCTTTTCTTCTCCTCCTCTTCTTCTTAGCAACTTCCAACTGAGGAATGGTAGCCTGACCTGTGTGGATCTTCGTAACCCAAAAATTGGCGGTTCTAATTTCTTCTAGAAGGCGAAAAGCGCCATGGTGTAGAGCTCGTATCATTTAAATCCAACGCAGAACTTGGAATGTATGGTGTTGACCGTTTGCTCGCTATGTGCGTACCAAACTTTGGTCAGAGGTCAACTTCCAGCCTCTGGCGATTATGAAAAGGATGAAATTTTGACATCATAAAAAATGATCGAAGGTGGCATCATCATGAAGGTCTCATCGTCACAATTCCAATGGTGTTTGTTTTGTGCAAATCGGAGCTCGTATGCACGAGATATAGCCGGTCAAAGTCTTAGTTGACCAAGGTACCATGTGGTATAGTTGTTGATGTCAGCATGCTGACTTGATGGACAGGTCATCATACGGATGCCGAGCTGAACCAATCAGAAGTTGACATGTGTCAGTCCGTACCGATGACATGGTAGGTGAGCCAGCAAGTCCAGAGTTGACATGTGTCATCTAGGTGATGTGGCATGATGACTGGATGCTGATGTGTTGGGTGACGTGTTAGACGTGGATGCTGACTGAGTTTTCTCTGGTGAATTGTCTCCTGACACATGGCATGGTCTGAGATTGACACGTGGCCCCTGGGTTGCTCTTCGTCCGGTGCTTTTGGGTTGTTTTGGATTAAAAGTTTGTGCTTGTGGTTGGAACCACCGACGTCCATTGTGCCACACATAGTGGCTTTGCTAAATATGGAGTGGGAGTTTCTTTTGATTTGGAATTGGAGACAATAAAACCAAAAAGGGGTCGGTGGGGGTTGAACCTTCAACCACCTGCCGACCAAAAGGGCTCTTGCCATCATGCCATGCAAGGTGGATTAACTCATATGTGAGATGAGTTTTTAATAACCCTTAATGAGGCCCGAAAACATAAACTAAATAACCATTTTGGTTATTAGTTATGTGTTAAAGTTGAATACAACAAACCACCTAAGACCTTAAGCCCATGAATACATATGACAAAGGGCTTTAAGAACAAATTGATTGTTTTTTTGTAATGGGGGTATTGTTTTTATTATGTAAATGGGTGAATTGGCTTTTATTTTTCCGTTTAAGGGGAAATTCCAAAATTGTTGGTTTTAACCAAATAGGCCCAAGTTCAAGTATAAAAGGGAGACTAGGAGAGTCTTCCTAACTCAACTCATCCAACTCAATTCAACTCAATCATCACATTTGGAGTTGATCACTCTCCATCCCATTCTCTTAGTCTTTGAGAGGCTTTTTGTGAGAATTTTTAGAGGGAATTAGGAGAATATTTGAGTTGTGATGGAATGATGTTCTAATCTTGTAGTAGATCCTTTAGGCAGAGTCAATTTCCTTACTCTTTGTTAATCATCCCTAGCCTTGAGAGCTTTTGAGAGGGGTGTGAGTGAGAGACTTTTTGTATGACTTTGTGGAAAGGCTACAAGATATTGTAAAGTAGTGTTTGCAAGAGGCTCTAGTGGAGATTGTACTGCCATTTCATAACATTTCAATAGATTGGTCACTTGATTGAGCTCGACCCGAAGACGTAGTCACATTTGTGGAAAACTCCGTAATCAAATTGGTGTCTTCTTATCTCTCTCTTGGTTCTATGATTTGAATTCTCTCTGTTTAATGTTCTTGCTACTCCATTGTTGAGGTCTTTATGCCTTTGTTCATAATCACTTAAGCAATGTTTGTCATAGATCCCTTCCGCCATGTATTCTTGTTCAGTCTATTTGACTTAGACTGGTTCAAGATTTTTAGGTGCAATTGGCTAAATGGGATTATTCAGAGGTTTCTCTTCCTCTTCCATAGGAAGCTTAGTGATAATGGGCTTGGAAGGTGCTGGTAAAGTAGTTCTTGAATGCAAGTGGATGTCACTTACACTCACAACATATGCAGGGAATTGATTTGAATCAGCAAAGTATACAGGTTGTTGTTGTAGTTTGTTATTTGGATTGGGTGTGGGTTGAGCTGGTAGTTGAGTAGGTTTAGGTGCATTTGAGCTTAAATTAGTAGGTGGAGTCATTATAGCAGGTTGTTGGTGTTGAGAAGGTGGTTGCATGTAATTGGTTATCTAGGTAGGCCATTGTTCTCCTCCCCTCCATTCATTTGTTTGTTGCCAATTTCTTGGAGGTGGTTGTCAATGCCCTTGAAATTGCTGCCTATTCCCCTAAGGATGTTGCCATTGGGGTGGAGAGTTTTGAGGATTGGTCCAAGAATTTGGAGGGTTACCCCAAGGTTGTGGTGGATATCCTCCATAGCTAGATGGATATGGGGGCTGCCATTGGTTACCAGATGAATAGGAATTGAAATATGGCCCAGCATAAGAGAGTGGATCTAGTGGCATACCTTGTCTTGAAGCCCAAGGCCTCCTTTGTACAACATAGTAGACTTGATCTTCTTCAATCTAAATTGGCTTGAACTCGGGTGCAATCTACTTGCCTTAAATATTAGCTACCATCTTGCATCTGTAGTTCTTCTTCTTTTGTCTGCAATGGGGGCAATACTCTGCCAACATTGCCTCTACCTCCTCTTGCTTCTTCTTGGCCTGAAGTGTATCCAGCTAAGTAGCTAGATTGTTTACAATGTCTTGCTTAAAGTTTGTCAACAAATGAGTAATCTTCATTCTTGAAACTCCACTGGTAGATGACTTACCCATGGAAGATTGGTAAGCTCTCCCTTTATTTGAGGTTTCCCTAGAGTAGTTCTGGCATATTTTTTTGATATCCTCCCAAGGAACTTGGGAGATATCTCCTCCTCCCATCAGGTCCAAAGCATCAGTACAGTTGTCATTAATTCCTCTCAAGAAAAGCTACTTTTGTGAGTCTTCATTAAGTGTATGGTGTGGAGATTTTTGTAGGAAAAATAGAAACCTTGCAATATAATCCTCTAGGCTCTCATATTCCTTTTGTTGCATCCTAAAAATGTCACCTCCTCTCATATCACTGCCCCTGCAATACTCCTTATATTTCTCAAGGAATTTTGTCTTCATGTCCTCCCAAGTTTCCACAGTATCTCTTCCTAGGCTCATGAACCATCTTAATGCAACTTCTTTCAGAGTGGTAGGGAATAGCTTAAGCCTATGGGCATCGGTGGTATAGTCATAACTCCTGCAGAGTATGTCAAACTCAAAAAAGAAGGTATCCAGATCTTTTGTGACAAGTCCATAAAACTTGGAGAGTGTTGAGGCAAGGATATTTTTGATGTTGTCAACTTCATTCTAATGGGAAATGGGGAAAGAAAAAATTGATTGGTTAGGTCTATTCCTATTTGCATCACCCATGCTTGCTTGATGTAATTTCAAAGCAAAGGGGTTCTCAAGCTAATTTTGGTCTTCAGAGGAAGCTTCAGAGCTAGTCAGATCAGGAAATGCATCAACAAATGGGTGTGGATCTTCTTCTTCTTCTATTGGTAGGTTATGATATTCAACTAGCTGGAATGGATTGGGATTGTTAAGAAGGAATCTCCCATAAGCATCCCTTCTCCTTCCTCTATGCATGCAGTATCAACTCACTATCAGCCAGCTCACACAAAGAATTGGTAAAGAATAAGGGGGTTTATTACTTTCTAAATGAGGGTATACTAAGAACAACTTTCAGAAATACTACAGCAAGAAAAACTACCAATGATTCCAAAGAACTCCCTAGTTTGACACCATCCCCGGCAACGACACCAAAAATGTTGGCCTCCTACAATGATTTAACAACTAAGCTCTTATAGTTGTGATTTAGAGATTGGACATCTAAACTGAATAGCCATTCAATCATCATGAAGGTTCATTTAATTTGTCAACCTAGGGATGAAATGGGTCAACATAGTATGTGCACTAGGAACTCAAAGTAGCCATTTTCATTCTATAGCTAAGAAAGATGCAATGCTAAAAGTAAATTGCTTGGAAAGGAATAACATAAATGTTGAACATCAACCAACAACTATACTAAGCTTGAAATGCATGACAGAAATAAAAATCTGAACAACAAACAAAAAACTACTCTATCTGCTTTGGCTGCAAGAACAGTCACATAATGGAATTCTAATGGTTGCAGGAACAGTCAGCACCAGATTCTTAACTAACTACTAAACAAAAAGTAACAACTAGGCTAAACTAAGCTAAGAACACATTTCTCACCAAGTGGGCCCCCTTGGATGAGTATCCTCTACTACTAACAAAAACTTAGATGCTCAAACTCATAACTTCATTTTATTCATCACGAAACATGAGTACCAAAGAGTTACACAACTGTATCACTGGAAACTAAGAATGCAAGTACAATATCAGATCATGCAGTCCCCTAAAAAGGAGCATCTAATCCTTATTTATACTACCAACTAAGCAAGGCAGTCAACTCCACGAACTGGGAGGATGCCAATTTAGGGAAAGCAGATAAAATGGAGAGGCGGTTATGCACGCATGGAATCTAGTGAGACGTGTCTACAGATTTAGCACAACGGTAACACCCATAATTTCTCAACAGCATTAAAGTCCACTACAAGGTGGCTACATTCAATTTGCATGGGGAATCTCCTGCTATTGACCTCCTTTGACCTTTGAACGATTCCCTCGCTGGACGTTATGGTGCATGCCCAACTAGCGATGTCTTTCTCAATTTAGTATCTTCAAATTATATCTACATGGCAATGTTAGCACGCACAATAATTACATACCTATAACTACCTTAAAGAACATTCAGTAATCACATGCAGAATTAATATAGATAGTCCATATAACAGGCCAATGTCATTAAAGATTTGCAGAAATAAGATTAGGTCCAATGTCTATAGTTCTGAGGAAATATCATAAAAATATCAACACTTAATGTCAAGTTCCATGATAACTTCAGCAAACAAATCATAAATTCTACCCAAAAATTAGACCATAAACTAGGCTCATCAATACTTATCCAAAGTGCCATAAAAAATGGTTTTCACTATTGGATGAAATTTTTCTCTTTACTATTTTTCTTTATTTTTTTTTTTTATTTTTTTTGTTGTCACCTAGACGCATGTTTGCCAGTGTTTTCATCAAGGTAACGATTTTTTCATTTTCATTTTTCATTTTTTGCATTTTTGTATTTTTGGATGGCCTTGATGCTTAAGATGATCACTGATTGTGTTGAATCCATTGATGGTGTTGATGTAGAGATTGGCGCCATGATATGCCAATAATGACCTTTATGAAGCAGTTGCCTTGTCAGGATCATAGCGCTTGCATATAACTAATCAATATCATTGTGATCCTTTCTGATACTAGATTTGACCTTATTATAATACACATGTCATGATAGAATGCCATGAGAGTCCTTATGATAAAGAGTTGTTGCCAAGATGCGATGGATTTGTGACATGGGATTTTTGGACTTTAGGCGAGATGTAAGATTATGACTGATGATGGTAGACGTGGAAGGATTATTTGGACGTTCGTATGTAGCAATTTTTATTTTCCAAACTTGGGATGGTGGATGATGGAGTCTGTAATTTTGATTGGGATAGCATTTGGAACCAATACTCTTATATGCCTTGTGTGATGACCATTTTGAAGGAGGTGGACATTTATTATATGTGGGAGACCTCTTTTCTTGTGGCTCCAGATTTTGATTGACTTTTGGATTTAGAATATTTTCTTGGCTTGATCCATTTTTCTTTGGGATCCATTTTAACTTCATTTATCCACTTGGATTTTTGTTTGATTCAATGGCCTTTAAAATTTGATTTTGAACTTTGGATTTGTAATAATTTTCTTTTTGTTTGTTCTAAATGGAAGGTTTATTCATGTTAGAATGACGGTTTATGGTGTGGATGGAAGGAGTGTTGGCAACATCTTTATGACAAGGACTACTCATGGCCTCCATTTTGATGTTTGTATTAGATAAAGTGTACCCTAGTATCATGGAGGTATCACTAACATCGTTTGATTTTTCGATTGAAGAATAGCCAAGACCTTGATGTCTAGGATTTTCATAAAACTATATTGGTTCTTGAATTCCTTGCTCATGTTGGCCTAGTTCTCTTCCTTGATACTGCATGCTTTGACATATTCTCTTTGTGATGGGGTATTTTTCATTATGGAAGCAAGATGCTAACCCATCATTGTGTATGTGGAAACTATTACTTGGAATATTCTCTTCTGTAAGAAAACCTGCTTTGATAAAAGTGGATTATCCTGGTTGATAGAATGTCTTACCTTCATTGACATGTGGAATAGATTTTTTATTAACATCTTTGGTCTGATTTTGTGACATATCATATTCAAATGAGTCTATTGGTGCTTCCAAGTTGATGTTGAAATTGTCTTTATGGTCATTGTCATAGAATCCTATAAATTCAATTATAGCTTGATCATTTGCAAATATGTCTAGAGTAGGAGACTCTTGTACTAGAGGAAGATCATTTATGTGTCTAAAGGAGGCAAGTGTCTCATTTTGTGAAATGGTGGTGTTTTTATTTTGGGTAGGATCAACCTCAAATGTTTGATCATGAATGTCATAAAGGTTGATGAGCAGATCATTTTGGATTTCCTTATCAATGGTAGTGTCTTGGTCAAATATGGGTTTATCTTGGATGACATGATTGGGAATGGGATCTTGATCAAGGATAGGTGTATCTCAGATGCCATGATTATCTAGGACTTCTTGAATGGACTTAAGGATGGGGTCATGGGATGGACTACTTTGATCTTGACATGAAGGTGAAGTTATGATGTCATGCCTTGGGTTTTCTTTTTGGCATGTATCCTCAAGTTTAGGCAATGGAATGTGACTTTGGACAAGGATATGATTTTCATGAATAAATGTAGCTTGGTATGGAGTGAATAGGAATGGATTAGTGGATGATGAACTAGGATAGGACGTGGAGACTTGGAATGGGTTGGGGGATGATGGACTAGGATAGGATGTAGATGCTTGGAATGGACTAGTGGAAGGTTGATTTCCCTTGTCAAGGTTAGGGTAAGGGTGATTAATGGATGTTTGTTGTGGATTAATGGCATGGATTGTGCTAAGGGACTCTTGATAGTGAGGGTAGATGGATGGAGGACTAGAGTTCATGGGCGGTTGACTATGGGTTGTGGGTGATTGGGATATAGAATTGATCTATTGTCTCTTGAATTCTATGCCTTGTTGGTATTGACCTTTATGGATTAATTGGTATTCAACTTGGCTAGCAAGCATATCAAGGTGAATTGAAGACATGGTGGTGAGGTAATGTCACTATGATGCAAATGTGATGGTATGATGAAAGGTGGAGTATGACTAAGGTATGATGTCTAAGATATGAAAATGTAGAGGTATGACCTAAGCCTATGGTATGCAACCTAAGCTATATTTTTTGGATTTTTTGGGTATAAGGATGCCTAATAACAATACCACGATTAAGGGTCAAGGTGACAATAGTCAAGGTATGAATAAGGTAATGTCATAATGATCAAAATAAAAAGTATGTCTATGACTAGGGTATGCAAGATGTGAGATGAAGGGATGGAGTACTATGATCTAGTATGAAGACTAAAACCTTTGGAAAACCTAAGATACAGTTGCTAATCAAACTGAGATAGGTATAGCAACTAATCTAATTATCAATGACCTTGGGTAAAGACTGATAAGATGTGTTGACAAGGTGGTCTCAAACTGGACTAATGATTTGAGGAACCAACCCAAATGACAAGGACTAGGATGACTATCGTCTGAAAGATAAGGTCAAGAGAATACAAATTTGAAGCTATAGTATAGTCTAATTTTGATGAACTTCCTGATCAAGAGGTTTATGCAAGAGGTTTATGCAAGAAAAAAGGATGACCTAATGGTTTGCCTATGGGGAATGTCTAATGCAAAAGGATGAGGTGATGGATGGATGGATAATGGAAGAAATGAAGTCAACAAGTCCTTGGTCTAAATAGACTTAAATGTTAAGCTTATTTTGGGTATGTAGGCCTAGTTTGTTCCACGGTTGAAAGGTTGTAAGTTTCGGGTGTGGTGTTTGATTTGCTTGTTTGCTTTGAATACACACACATAAAACACAATGTTTTGTTCCTTTTTGTTTGATTGTTGCAATTAAGATAAAAGCACATTCAAGTACAAATCCTAGGTTGGAAGAGACAATATTTGTTAGATTCCCATTACGGATAAATCTAAGCCACACTTACTCAGACCAGATAGCTTAGAATTTTGGTGGCATCGGCTCCCCCTTACATGGCACACACTTCTTGGGTGCACCAAACTTTCAATTCCCAAAGACCCAAAGATCTCAAGGAATTTTCTATCTCAACTTTGAACTCTGAGAATGTGGGACAACTTTAGAGGTTCGACCTCCTGCACTAGCAAATAGAAGGATTTTGGCTACTATAATAGTTGGTTCTTAGTAAGAGGTTTCATTCAGGTGGCTATGCACGTGGTGATTTGCTCTGATTAGGAGGCCTCCCATACTATAGAGGTTACGCTCTACATGTTTTTATGCACCACAAGGGTACTGAGGGAGACATTCATCGATACGAAACATCCACACCTATTGCTCATGAATTTCATCACAAACACATTTTTTATATAGTGGTTTGAACGGAGCTTGGCCTTAGCCTTGTTATTGCTTGGGTCGTTCCCTCTTTCGAGGCAGGCCCTCTAAGAAAAAAAAACTTGAGTGTTGCTAACACTTTTCTCTTGCACCCAAGACCACAAAATCCAGGGGAGAGGATAGTGTGTGTTAGAAGTAGGCTCACTCAACACATGCACAAGTGTGCCAAACACAGAAAATAGAATAAGTTAGACTAAATTAAAAAAAAATCTAAATCTAACAAAATTAAAAAATCTAAATTAAACTAAATTTAAAAAATCTAAATTTAAATCTAAATCTAAATCTAACTAAATTTAACTTTAAATATAAACTAAATAAAAAATCTAAATCTATACTAAATTAGAAAAATCTAAAATCTAAAATCTAAATTTAATCAAAAATCTAAATCTAAACTAAATATCTAAAGTAACTTTTATTAGTTAATTTAAATTAACCTAAATTAATCTAAACTAACAAAATAGAAACTAACAAGGGCGAACCTTTGGTGAAATGGTGGGGATTCTTGCCTATAGAGCCAACAACCAAGGTTCAAACCTCGCGGGTCACTCTCTACCGCGTCAACAATGGAGTTTGCTTACCCTGGTGTTAAGGGGTGGCTCCTTGGTGAACTAGTGGGGCTTCTTTCCTGTAGTGCCAACAACCAAGGCCCAAATCTTAATATCTCTAAAATATTTTTATAGAGCCAACAACCAAGGTTCAAACCTCACAGGGTCACTCTCTACCGCGTCAAAAATGGAGTTTGCTTACCCTAGTGTTAAGGGGTGGCTCCTTGGTGAACTGGTGGGGCTTCTTTCCTGTAGTTCCAACAACCAAGGCCCAAACCTTAATATCTCTAAAAAAAATTGGCCCGTTAAGGGGTCAGGTTGGGTGAATCCAACTGTTAAGGAGCTAAAGGAGGTCATTTGGGAAAGACCATTACAAGGCTAGTGGAAAATAAATTTTGGCGGGGCTTCAAAAGGAAATCCTGGACCCTCTAGGGTTGGATTTATAATACAAGATTGGAATGGAGATGTGCTAGCATTAGGGGCGAAGAAGTTGGTGGATGGAACAAATAACGCAGCAGAAGCTTTAGCAACCTTATTGGCAATCAAATATGGTAAAAATTTACGAGCAAAAAAGATTCATTTAGAAGGGGACTCGATGATAATAGTTCAAGCGGTGATAAAAGGGACAATTAATGCATGGCACCTTCAAAATGTCATTGAGAAAATCAGAGATGAATTAGCCTCTTGTGAAAAAAATTCGGTGAGCCACATTAGAAAAGTGGGGAATGCAGAAGTTGATGTTTTATCTAAATGGGCACTAACTTTTGGTGAAGTTGGAGAATTTAAGTTGAAAGACTTTAGAGTAAATTTAGCGAATTTTCCTGATAACACAGGCGAGTACAATGCATTGAATGAGAAAGGTGGTAGATAGTGCGAGGTAGCTTTGACATGAGAATTGAAAGGAAAGGAAGGTGAGTGGTGGCTAGGAAATACATGTAGCATTTATTTCAGTGTGGGCTAATCATGATAGTTTTTATTCTCTAGCCCTTGGTTATGATGATTGCACTTGCATTTTGAAGTGGAGGAGAAAAGCTCTGTAACAAACAAACGGTGGTGGCGGAGTTTTCTTTACATAACTTTAATGGAATCCAATTTCACTTTTCTTTCTTGAAGGAAACTAAGTCCTTTCTATGGAGATGCATCAGGGAAGAGGCTAATGGGCTTATTCCTTATTGAAGATGACAAGATGGTGCAATGTGCAAGAATGATTTGGGTAGGGATTTTGGAATTCTGAGACACAGATATAGGAAAAATATGGATGTGTATTCCATGATAGTTGTGTGGGGCCTACATTTAGGAGAATCATTTGAAACAGTGAGAAAGGTGAAGAAAATTGTCCATGAGGATTTCTTGGTTGACATGGAGTCAATTCTCGAATGGGCGATTTTGGGTGTTGGGATGGACATTTCGGAGGGAATATTGAATGAAGAAATGAAGGAGCTTTTTGGGTCATCAGGGATCTTTCCTTTCATCTAATGGCCAGAAGGGAAATTTAAATCACAGTGTCGTGAAGAAGCTCAGCTTGGATGGAAAGCACTAAAGCTCTTCATTGAGCTCATGGAAGTAGAAGAGTTCATCGCACAGGCAAAGGTGGAAATGTGGGGCATGGAGGTGAAAGCGAAGCGCTAGTAGAAAAAGAAGGGAAAGCACCAAAAGAAGAGGCAACTGAAAGCAGTAGGAAAAGGAACGTTGGTGCCAGGCAGAGCACGTTAAAGAAATGGGCCTTTGGTCTTTCTTTTTGCTCTGTTTTGAAATTAGCATTTTGTTATTGTTATTAAGTATGGAGAAAGTTTGAACATTGTGGATGGTGGGTGGTTAAATTTTTGGTTTTGGCAATGGTGAATGGGTATTGGATTTAGGTTTTCTATAGTAGGAATTATAGTAGTTAAGTAGATGTAGGGGAACAAGGGCTTTGTGTAGTTATTATCTACACATTAAGGTGCTTTTGGACTATTTTTTATTTACAAAAATGGATTTTGGTGGGTACTGAAAACTAGAAAGTTGATGTAATTTTTATTTTCAAGCAATACAAAAATCTCATACTACCGACCAAAATAAAATAAAATAGAAACTAACAAAAATCTAACTCACAACTAAATTAATCTAAACTAATAAAATTAACTTATATTAATTACTTACTAACAAAATTGACTACTAACAAAAAAATCAACTTATCTAATTTAATCTAAATCAAAATTAATTTCTTACAAAATCTAGATTAATCCAAACTAGAATTAATCTGAACTAACAAATTAAAAACTAATATTAATTAACCTAAATTAATCTAAAATAAAAACTAAATGCTAGTGGTTTCAAAGATGAGAGAATAGAATTTGTTCATTCCAACAAATGGATGTGGTGTGGGAAGTGGCCACCACTATTCTTGATTCAAATTCACCTTTCTTGCAAGATTTAGAAGTCGAGTTGTACATGTCGGGTTCACCATCTATAATTAGGGTTATATTTTCAAGTTTAAAGCATATTAGATCAATAAACACAAAAACCCTAATAAACTATCAAGGACAATGAAAGCATAAAAGCATAAAACAAAATGAAATAATATCACCCAATCCTTACTACATTCATTGAATTATCTCCATAGATCTTCTCTATTTTGCTACTAAATGATGCTTTCCCTTAGATTTGAATGTAACCTAAAGTAAATGACAGCAAAATATCAAAGAAAATATTATTTCAACAGCATGTAGTTATAAACAATAGATATGAAAATGCTAAATGATAGCGGTATTTATAGAGAAGTGAATGAAAAATGGACGGTCAAGATTAGATGATTTTTATTCCAATCTATGGCTGAAATTGAACGAGATGAGATAAGATAAGATTGAAAGTGAAGGAGAATGAGGAAATTGAACGACTTTTTGACAAAATCAATTAGTTCGAAGAGGAAAATGCATTTTCAAATAATAGAAACATTATTTAAATGCAAGAGGAAAATTCAAGTTATCTTTTTTATTAAATGACAATTTAATTCAAAAAGGTGAGTGAAAAGGTAAGTCATTAATTAAATAAGATTTAATTAATTTGTGTGAGAAAAAGCTAAAAGTGAATAATTAAATAATTAATATAATTATTCAATTATAGTAGAAAATGGTAATAATTAAATAAATAAAGTTTATTCAATTATAGAGGAAAGAGGGAATTAGTGTTATAATTAAATTAATCAAGACTAATTGAAAAAAGAATTAAATGAATTAATTACATAATTATAAATTATTTAATTAATAGCAAAAGTATGACCCTAGATAATGGAAAAATAGTATTAACATATCTAAGACATTTCTCACTGTCTACACATACCATAGCTATTCTACTATTATAAAAAAGTTCTAATTAAACTAATTAAAAAATTACATAAAAGTGTAAACAATTACATAAAACTATGTTACTAAGAAATTTCCAAGGTTTGCATTTAATTTCTTGTTTTATGTTATACAATTTTTTTTTTGAATGAATACTACTCTATGACAACCAAATTTAACTAGCAAGCAAAAGTCACTTTCATCAAACTATGTCCTCTAATTAAAATATTAAATCATAAAAAAAATTAAGGATATATTGCTTAATACAGATAAATATGCAAGATATGTCACTTAAAATATTAAATCATAAAATAAAATTAAGGATATATTGCTTATCAGATAAATATGCAAGACATGTCACTTAAGGTCATGTATTTTCCCCATGGAATTGGAAGAAATGTAGATAATAATAGTGGTAGTGGTTGCACAAATATTTGTGTCATATCTCTTTTCACTCATTCTAAATTTACTCTAGAAAACAACTCTCAATAAAAAATTGAACCTATAAATTTTAATGAACAGATTAATGCACAGAAAACTTAATTCAAAATCAGACAATAACACAGCAGATACCCTGGGAAAACCCTCCTCTTGAGGGAGAAAAACCCAGCAACAAAGATCTCTCTTATATATATAAATAGAGGCAACAATTCTCTTTACAATGAGGCCAATAACAAGGCCAACCTTCAGCACCTACACAAGATGCAGTAGCAGATAATAATCTGCACCTCTCAATATCCAACTCTGCCCTTGAAGAATTCGCAACCTGCTCTTTGAAGAATTCGCACTTGCATAAATAATTATTCGAACTTGCTTGATGATGAATGGAGCGAACTTAATGAATATATATACATGAGGGGAGAGAGAGACGCATCCTTTCATTTAATTCCAAGGTCGGCCTCCAATAAGAATCGCGTCCAATGGAAGAGAGTCGGCCTCCAATAAGAACTCGTGTCTTTTCTTTAAAAACAAAACGGTGCCTCTTCATAACATATAATTTGCACCTTATAAATATTCGTGCCTCTTCAAAATATCTCATATAAATTAAATAGCATTTAAGCTATCTTTTAATTTATTCATGACAAGGATATCGCTGGAAGTAATTTTGATGCTGATGTTGACATTAAGAGAACCTACCCTCCTTTATATCTTCTAAAATTATTTAGAAGACTAACAAAAATAGAACCATTAACAATAGGCCAGTAAAACTCCTCAAGATGTTTGCAAATAAGATTAACAAAAAAATGAATGCATGAGAATATTTCTATCATCTTTCATGTTAGAGGATCATTCTTAGTCGTTGATAGTTGAAATTAGGTTAGTTGCGTGGAGGCGTTCTACATGAAAGCAAGTTTGTGTCAATAAAAACTTAGCAAATTTAATTTGGCGTCTTCAATGAAGGCTAACTTTATTATGTTTAAATAATTATTAATGAATCGTCACCGTAAAAATATTTGTGGCCACTTTTTTTAAAAAAATAATATAAAAAATGAATGGCGAATAAACATAAACTTCAATAATGCGAATTTGTTTTTTTCGGTATCAAGCAGCTTTGTTCGTAAACGTGGTAATGTGAATAAAACGCTTTTGTAACTATTTTTTGCATGGATAGTAACGCCTTTTTTTATCCAATAAAGTGTCTATAATGGGAATTGCTTCTATTATTTGTTCTTCCTTTTCAGTTTTCTAATATACTTTCCAAAAGAAATGAATTTTTTCAGTTACTAATGAGTTTGCCAAATCTTTTTGGTGCGACAGAAATCATACCCTTAAGCATTAGACAAGCTCTTCAAGAATGTGATAAATAATTGAAGTAGTGATTACAGTTCACTAACAAGCCAATGATCTATTTTATTGTGTTATTAGGGTTTTCACCTACCAATGTTTTTTCAATATTCCACATATATTTTTGTTATTTTTCAGCTTTGTTCTCTTTCCTTTAAATCTTCAAAAATTTGTGATGCATTGTGAGGATTTTAAACTATCGCAAGCTTAGTGTTTGTGGTGTAAGAACAATAACACAGAATTATTTTTTATTAGATTGTAGTTTGATGAATTAAAATGTTAGTTATTTTTATCGTCACTTCATGGTGATGAAATTGTTAGTTAATTTTAGAGAGTCTTCTTGTCTATAAATATCAAATCATAGGGTGATAAGTACATGATTAAAATAATTTATGCTTTATTTAAAACAATTTTAAACTTTTGATTAATTTAAGTTATTTAAATATTGAACAAATTGCTTTTATATTAAAATATTGGATGTAAATAATATTAATATATAATATTTAAGTGCTTTAATGAGCTAAGATCATATAATAATTATGTATGTATGTTATGTAATTTAATATTAAATTAATTTAATTAATGAGAATAAGTAAAAAATTAAACTTATGATTATGTAATTTAATATTAAATTAATTTAATTAAAGAGAATAATTAAAAAATTAAAATTAAATGAAAAATAAAAAATCCTTAAAATTCAATTAAAATAAAATTATAAATGTTCATCATAAACAAGTTTAGCCATACAAAAGTTAAATAGATTAGTGTTTTACTAGATTGTAGTTTGATGAATCAAAAAGTTATTTATTTTTACCATCACTTCATGGTGATGGAAATGTTAGTTAATTTAAAGAAATTTTGTTGCCTATAAATATGAGTTATTTAAAATAATTTTAAACCTGCCATTAATTTAAGTTATTTTATTAGTACTTGTCATTGGCATTTGGATTTTTTTAGTTAACTAGTTATTAATAATTTAGTTTTCAACCAATCAAAAACAATATTTTAAAAAAAATAAAATAAAATTCAATTTTGTAAAGTCAACTTGTAAAATATTTAACTTTACAAATTATAAAAATTATTTCTTGTGCATATGATTGGTTAAAAAGTTATGTGTGATATTGATCCATTTGTAGGGAAAGCAAGGTAGGAAAGCAAGGTAGACATTTTTTTAAACAATGATTTTTCAATTTTTTCTTTATAAAGTCATTTAATTAAATCTTTCCAAAATAAATAAAGACTTTTTTTAAGAATGTAATTGTTATTTTTTTATTAAATAAAATCTCACAAAATTCAAATAACTATTTTATAGAGATTTGTATTCATTGTATTATTTTTTCCAACTAATATCTTTGTTATCTATATTTTTTAATATTTTATGGTATAATTTAATTATTATATTCTCTCCTTCTTTTCATTAATAATTTTTTTTCATCATGTATACTTTTATACTAATTTATATATATATATATATATAGAGAGAGGGGTTCTCAAAAAAATTATAACCTATAATATATAGGTATATAAGATAACCTCTATTATTTTAGACCTTTATTATATATAATATACAACCTATTTTAATATAGATAATATTAATTTTTATATATAACCTATATTATTGTAGAATTTATATATATTATTTCTATTTATATCCTATGTTATTGGAGGTAATAGTTTGTAGATAAATAAGTTAATTTGCATTGTATAGGTAATATATTAATTTATATTATACATTTATATCAATATATATGATAGGTTATTTTATTTTGTAGGTTCTCCTTTAATTTATATTTATATATATTAATATATTATATGAATTATTATGATTTTATTTATTTATATTAATATATATTATAGTTTATATATATTATAATTATTGTATTTTAATCATCAATTTTTTATTTTAATTGAATCATTTATTTAATTTTCCAATTTATATTTTATATATAATCTTTTCTTTTTTCTTTTTTCTTTGGTTAAATTATTATTGTTTTAAGTTTTAGTATATTTTCCTTTATATCTTCATTCATTTCTTTTAATAATTTTGGTAATTGTTCCTATATAATTCATTTTTATAATTCTCGTAGAGTTATTTATTTACCGGTTGAGACATTTAACCTTTAACCTTTTTTGATCCATTTCTTTGTGTTATATTATTATGTCTTCATTATTTTTTTCCTATTTTCACTTCATTTTTCAATCTCCTCCCTCCCTACCTTCTCCCACCACTTAACTCTACTTAAGGTCATTTCTACAATCATATTCTTTATTATCCTCTTCCTATGATGAATCATTGAGTTAGTGTTCTAGGGTAAGGTGATTAGAGTTATTTATTCATTGTTTGAGACATTTAACTTTAACCTTTTTTGATCCATTTATTTGTGTTATATCATATTACTATATTATTCATTCTTCTATTATGTCTTCATCATTTTTTTTGCCTATTTTAACTTTTACTTCATTTTCCAATCTCCTCCCTCCCTACCCTCTCCCACCACTTAACTCTTCTTAAGGTCATTTATACAATCATATTCTTCATTATCCTCTTCCTATGAGGAATCATTTAGTGTGGTTTGAAACATCAATTCAAAATAGCATACATAGTATAATCTAGAAGTGTTTACTCTATCATTCATGGACTTTGAAAAAATCATACCGTCTATAATCATTGATTTGTTAATATTTAACAATTATTGATTTGAATAAAGAGATATAGTTTCACTTGTGTTCACTACGAATCAAATTTGATAATTTAATATAATTAAAAATAAACAACTTGTAATAAATAATCATTTTAATATATAACAACTTTATGTTAATAATAAGAGAAGAAACATTGCCAACATGTAATATCTAACTTTTAATGATTTTTAGTATATACTATATTTATTTTATTTATAAAATTTATTTAATATATAATAATTCATAATATAACATTTATTAAATATGTTATTTATTTAAAAATTAGTGATAAAAATTGGGTTTATAGTTATGGATATTGTTACAATCATAATTAGGGTTAAAGATAGGTCTAAGATTAAGATAATGGTCTAAAATTTATTGTTTGGGTTAGAGTTAGGGATAGGGTTAGAGTTAGGATTAGGGATAGTACTAGAGTTAGGGTATGAGTTAGGTTTAGGGTTATGTCATTAAAATAACTAATTAACAATACTAAAACACTATAATTAACAAAACTCACATTTATTTTTTATCAAATCTAAAAAACAATAATTACAATACTATTAAGGCAAGTACTAGCCACTACGTGGCACTTGTTATTAAACAAGTTGCTTTTAAATTAAAATAAGTCATTACTTTTAATTTTTTTCGTATAAGTAAAATGGTGAAATTTGTATGCCTTTACCATATAAAATAATTTAAATAAAAAAAAAATAGATTCAATTAAAATAAAATTATAAGTGTTCATCATAAACAAGTTTAGCTACACAAAAGTTAAATAGATTAGTTTTTTACTAGATTGTAGTTTGATGAATCAAAAAGTTAGTTATTTTTACCATCACTTCATGCTGATGAAAATGTTAGTTAATTTTAGAGAAATTTCCCTTGCCTATAAATATAAGAAAACATATAGTGATAAGTATATGATTAAAATAAGTTACGATTTATTTAAAATAATTTTAAACTTGTGATTAATTTATTTTATTATTGAACAAGTGACTTTTAAATTAAAATAAGTCCTTGCTTTTAATTTTTTTAGTATAAGTCTAATGGTGAAATTTGTATACCTTTGCCATTTTTAATGTTTAGTGCTTATTTTTAAATCTTTCTTTGCCTCTATAATGATATTATATTCAATCCTCTAAACTAATTATACCAAGAAACATTTTTCACTTGTATATGAGTGTTATTCAAAAAAACAATTTTAAACATATGATTAATTTAAGTTATTTTACTCTTGAACACTCACTGCTTTAAATTAAAATAAGTCATTGCTTTAAATTTTTTACTATAAGTGTAAGGGTGAAATGTGTAGACCTTTGCCATTTTTTTTAGTTTAGTTCTTATTTTTAAATTCTACTCTATCTTTGATAATGCAATTATAGTCAATCCTCCAAACTAATTATGTCAGAAACATTTTGTCTTAATGCAATTATATTCAATCCTCTAAACTAATTATGTCAAGAAACATTGTCTTAATGAAATTATATTCAATCCTCTAAATTAATTATTTGAAGAAAAATTATGTACTTGTATATGGGTGTTAGGGTTCAAGTTAGTGTTCAATTAAGTTTAGGGTTCACTTAGGGTTAGAATTCAATTAGGTTTCAGGGTTAGGGTTAAATTTTAATTGGGTTAGGGTTAGATTTCAATTAGGTTAGGGTTACGGTAAAGTTGACTATTAAGATTAGGGCGTGAGGTTCAATTAGGGTTATAATTTAATAAGGGTTAGGCCTCAATTATGGTTACTGTGGACATAAAATTCCTCGAGCTCCCTCTAGATGGTTTTTATTTTTGCTAAGTATTGACACACGCTCCATCTATTTGAACATCATCGGGCCCCTTTTTGAAGAACTTCATCTACTACCACCAGACGCTCTTTGTAAAAATTTCTTCCTTCACTCTTCTAATGGCTCCCACCATGCTTCCACATGTCAACACTACGAGCACTTCAAGGTTGCTTCCCTTCGCTTTTTAATTGGGCCCCATCCACATGCCACATAGCATCCATCTGTGTAAACTTTTTGGAAAACCCCACATTTAGCGTCGGTAGGGAGGATGCCTCAACGTGTCTTCACCATGCAAGTTTTCATCACAAGGAGGGAGGAATCCACCACAGGCTCTAACCTGTCGCCACGTGTCTCCTCTATGGGGGTTCTATCGAAGGGAAGGAGAGAGGGAGCAGTGTGCCCCGCCAGATTGACACGTGTTCTAACTACCTTCATGGGTGAATGACACATGTCTGCACAAGGTTTTCTTGGGACCACTGTCATCATTCACAGTGGATGCATCTGGCTTGAGGGTGACCACGTTCATGGCTCGAATCTTTTTTGTTGCAACGGTCGAGAGAAATCATTGCTCTAGGCATCATCACTCATGATGCGGGAATCTTTTTTGTTATTGACCTACCAGTCAGTGGAATTTTTATCTATATATACTACTTCTTCCTTCTGAAAATGAGTTTGGAAGATACAGAAAATTTGGGAAAGACACCAGGCCTTTTGTACTACTTTTAGATTATCATATAATATTTTCAAACTATGCCATTGTTCGGCCTTTCTATTTTCTTAAGCTATTTGATAAAACATTATACTATGCCATTATTGTACTGAATGATTTCTTTGTAGAACTTCTATGATTTAAATACAAGTTTGTTGGTTTAGACCATGTCTTTGACTCTTCTTTTTAGTAAATGTGTATGGGAATTATTTAATGTTATTAAATAAATTATTTAGGTTTTTATCTTTGATTTCTATTATTCTGGGACTTAGCAGATTGTTGAACGGGCCCTTAAATCGCATCCAAAAGATAGATTTATCATGTCTTACATCTAAATCTTGGTGCATCACCTTAGTTAGATCTTTATTTTTTATATTTGCTTCATTTTCCCATTCCAAAACTCCAAATACAAAAGAAGCCAACTTCTTTAAAAATCTGGAGGTCACTCAATTTAGCGCAATTGGTCCCCCCATTAATTGAGTTTCTCATAAGGTTGTTACCTTGTCATTTTTTGGCATCAACAGTTTCTTCTTTCTGGCATGCCCAATGGGACTGCTTAAATGTACCTAAATCTAAAGTGGGTGTATAAGCCATCAACCTGTTACTAGATCCCAAACAACGAATAACCCTGGTTTATTAGTACCACCACTAAGAACAATACAAGCCGAAACCCATATACTGAACATTTCGCCCTCTCCGCTAGCCATGTTGCTAATCGCTAATAGAAATTATGTGGCATAGGATGTCGGAAGTCCCCTCATAGCACCAGTAGCACCCGTCATTTGAGCACCTATCATGGTCTCTACTTTAAAAGTTATACCTAAATTTACTAGAGATTGCTCAAGAACACCATCTGAACATCTGCAAGATGTGGCAGATGTGTGTTTGGTGTATGGAGTTACCGACCAAAATATAGCGCTAAGGTTGTTCGTAGCCTCTTTCAGGGGTAAAGCGTTAGATTGGTACCACACTCTACAAGCTAACACTATCGGTACCTGGGATCAGCTCGAGGATCCTTTTTATGAAAGATTCTCGAATGATGGAGATAGGTTTTCGCAATATCATCAGTTGTCAATCATAAAGTGGGCCCCATATGAAGCCATCACTGACTTCAACGTCCAGTTCCATATAACTTAGTAGAGAATTCAAGCTACTATCCACCTGTCAACTAAGTTGGCGTTCATGTTCTACTTAAAATACATCAAGGCCAACATCTCGATGATGATCCAATCTCTCAGTGGAACCACTCTACCGGATGCATACAACATTGCAGTCAAGGCGAAGAACAATCTGATAAACATCGAGAAGTTGCCACCTCATCCCATCATGCCTATATTTCCTGAAATATCAATTCCCACCCAAGAGATGCCATCTACTAGTGCACTCGCTCCTCCTAAATCCATGTACGCATATCCAGGCGCACCATAGAACGTTGCTTCTACATTCGGCTCTTCAAAGGATGAGATAAGCAATGTCAAGGAAATGTTGTGAACCATCGCCAATGAAATAACTATCATTAAGCAAAACCAGTCTGCACCTCTGAAGCCAACCTACCAAAATTATCAAGGAGAAAGACCTTCTTACCAGCAAAACTAGTTC
>VDFB02062015.1:0-20597 GCA_007258455.2 Sequoia sempervirens | reverse complement strand
ATAGATGAAAAAAGATGACATATATGATATACCTTAACATCCGTGAGATTGCTATGTTTGATAAACCATTCATAACCTTCAAGTTCAACAACAACAATACAACAGAGAGAAGAGTTGTTTGGGAGCCTTCATAAAGGGGCTTGCATGCCTTCTCAAGTACAGGTAAATCATGAACATCATCAAAGTCATCTTGATCATCGTGATCAGCTCTTCCACTAAATGTGTAATGGATCAATGTATTTGTACCATCATCTTCAACCGTATTTTCTAGCTTATTGATCATCTTCTTCCATAGGATCATTAACTTCATCTTCGATATTCACAGCTCCATGTTCATCCGCTTGCAAAACCACATTCTCCGGGCCGTGATAATCCATATCATCTGCCCTAGGGCGCCCCACCTTTATAATAATGATAGACACAAGTAAACCATGATCATGATCAAGTGATTATATATATATATATATATATAATGTTAAAACGATATAAACATTTACAAATTCAATGAATATAAACACATATAATGAACAACTTACCAATGGACAATAATCATGCCCCCCTTCAACGTGACCATGCTTCCTATAATGTTTCTCAGCTGTTGTGATCAAAAGTCATCTCATCTTTAAGCCCTTGCAATTATTGCAAGGACAATAACATTTCCCATCACCCTTTCTTTTCAATCTAGCCCACAATCTATCAAGTGTCTCTTCATTTTGTTCTGGACTAATATTATCTGACATGATTTTTCTTACCAAGCTTGACTATTTAGATCTTCAAAAAATATCAAACTCACACTCCAATAATTTTTATTCATAGACAAGTAACATAATCTAATCATTCTGATATTTTACACCAAAAAATTTTGGCATGCAACCACCCCTACAAAAGAGAAGATAGCTTGGTTAATGACCCAAAAACACTTTTAAAATGCTAATTCCAAAACTAAATTCTGATTTTTACCATGATTTCCCCCAACCTGCTAAGAATTCTAAAATCGTAATTATTGAACTTGAACACAAACTTCCTACAATGATGGAGAGCGAAGCTAGTAAGAGAAAGTGACCCATTCCTAAGGAGCAACAAGTCAATCATCATTGCTAATTTCAATACGGATTTATCCTTTTAGATAAAGATGCAATGTGTCACTTCTTATGACAAGCTTATCCCTAGGGCCCTCAACATTGAGAGAGATCTAATAAAAAACAATAGAAGCATTGGTAAGAGCATGATTAGGGTACAAACCCTAGGCCTCCATAGAAACATAAACAATAACTATAGCGGATTAGTGAGGTTGCAATACCAGAAAGATTGAGACATTGTAGGTAATACCAAAATCTTGTAATCTAAAGATTGTAGCCAATAACAAGCACACTATGTAGCTTAGTGACATTTGTAAATGCAAACTATAGTAAGAAGAATGATAGTCACTTGAGATGTGACATTCAAAAAGAGGTTGAGTAATGACAAGATAATAAAGCTCAAACCTTGCATAGTAAAGTCTAGATTTTAACAGTGAGTTTCCTTACCCCCTTGCTAACCTTAAGGGTTTTTCAAATGCTTTTGGTAGTGTTAGACAAGGAAAATACAATCAGGGAATGACTGTCCAAATGAAGTAATAGTGGTAATCATAGGTTCAATGTTTCTTCTTAGCCATTAATGTATAATGGAGGTAGTGGATTGCATGTTTGAGCAGTGTTTTGAGATTCATCAAAGATGGGAGAATAGTGAATAATACCTTATGGACTGTGAAGTAGTGTCAATAAGGTTGAAGGATTTTAAGAACTACAATACTATGAAACAATGAGTCCCCTGTAGTAAGTAGGCAGTCTATAGGGCATAGTTTGATTTTATAGAAGGATGCTCATGAAAGAAATCTTCAAGTGATAGTGAGTGAGTTGTTTGAGATTGCAGTTGAGGGTGCAATACCCAGTCTTAAAGGAAGTTAGCAAAGCAATAAATGTGCAAGAAAATCAAATCGTACACAACAAACAATTCATAATGTTATCTTGCATAATGCCTTGAGTTTTAAGACAAAAATCTCATTGTATCTTCATGATGAAAGTGGTGACCTTAATCGTCAATCACTGGCAACCATGATTTTAAAACATGCTATTGTGCTTATGGAGGAAACATTTTAAGCAAGGCAGTGAGTGGTGGTTTGGAACAATGGCAGGTATGAAGGACTTGCTTTATATGCATACTATGCAATCTAGCTTAAGACACCGTTCTTAGAAGAAATTGAAGGTGGATTATGGAACTCAAGGGTTACCATGAAAATGATTAAAACAAAGACTGAGATCTATTTAAAAGCCACGGTCATGAAGATATTAAAGATGTCACATGAAAAACCCTAGTAGCCGGAGTAATGAATATAGTGCCAAAGAGGATAGTGTGTTGGGGCAGATTTAGGAGATCTCCACATTATCTAATTAAAGGGAAATACATCATTTATTTATTTTTTTAATTAAAATAAATCATTCTAAACCCTATATAGGATACATTGATACTTCAAAATCTTCTAAAGGAATTTGAGATTATGCAAATATATGTCAAGTAACATTCATAACGTTTAGAAAATCTTGATCACTCTCTAGAATAGCCCATTAAACATGGGTTGTGTTTGAATGCACTACACAATTGATATAACACAACCACTCTGCATATCAACCAGAGTTATAGGCTCTTTATTGCAGCAAGAGGTAATCACTCTTTGATCATGCTACAATTACATCCTAACCTGTTAAACTTGAGACAACCCGAATGCACCCAATGATGATTGACACCTACATTATACAACCTGAATTAACTACATTATATGAGTGCCTCCATTTCTATCACAACATAGCCACATTAAACTTGGGTCAGACATGAATGCATCCTGTATTTGTTATAGCACAACTATGCCACATGACCAATAGAGTTATGGATCACATAATTACAGTCACAAGAATTTGTTCCTTGGTTGTGATCTTATGGTGATTCCACACAACAAAATCTGTACATGAAATTCTCAAAACCCTAAACTTCTAAAAATGAAATCTAATGAGATGTTCCTTTAAATTATGATTTTCAAACCTGGAACTACAAATCTGACTTCACAACTAAATTCTGCAAAAAGACAATGACTACCCTCAACCTGGCGATATCTTCTTGAATTTTTTCTGATTTTTCCCAAGAAAATCGTCCTTAGTTCTCCACAAACTGTCTCAAGTAGAGCAAAACATTGTCGCAATAAATCAGGCGCGAACTCACTTTTCTTTATGTTAGCCACAATTTGTTTTTTTTCTATTGTTCATGTTTGTCAAAATTTCAACGAAACTGATAGTCGACATTTCAAGGAAACCTAGGTTCGTCGAAATTTTAACAAACATCGGGGATAAACTTTCAAAAAATTGAAAATTACACATCAAATTTTACAAGCACCCGATGATACATCAAATTATACATATTTCATCAGATATTTTCGTCAGATTTTGCAGTCAAATGAGTTAGTGGGTGATGCGATGTAGTTACCAATATCAACAGATATTTATAGAAAACTTGATTTGTATGGTGTTCATTGTAATTAGACAATAGTTACCGGCAAAAGCAACTGTGGACGGAAGTTGTATACCAATTAAAAAAAATTGTATATTGGCGCGAGACAGGTATCAACTGAACATTCACTCTATATACAGCCTATCGGCTAATTACCAACTACAAATCATCATTTAGGCAACTCTTTTTATAATAAATGATATGCTAAAAATAGATTAATTGCCCCTCATTACATGGCTTACTATTTAGTTGAATTAAAATGAGATATGTAGGAAAATGATGAAACCCTAAAATGAGATGGGTTGCACTCCTTTTCCTAACTATCATTAGATAGGCACAATGTATGATGGATGATTGTGGGGGTTTGATGGACTTGGACGAGATATATGATTGACTTACAACCTAAAAAGTGAGTCAACAAACCTTTGACCAAATCTAGGATGAATTTAGGGGTGAAATACAATTATGCAATTTATTGTTCTGATGCAAATACAACAAATATAGAAAGGCACAGACAAATTCAGACAATTGACATGGATAAAGCATGACACTATGTAACTATTTTGCAAGTTCGAAGTTAATTTTAGAGGACTAATTTTCCCTGGGCGAATGCATCCTTGTAGCCTTTTTTGAATTTGAAAACTTGGACCAGTAAGACTCTCTCTACTCTTTGATTCTTGCCTTGCAAATTTGAAGCTGATTTTGGAGGACTAAATTGCCCTAGGTGAATACATCCTTGTAGAAGGATTTCAAATCTATTTCCACATTCCTTTGGTGCCAAATCAAAACTTCTGGTTTCCACCTGCAAATTTGTGAGATCATCGTTGGATAGTTCTATAATTGAATTTTCATGAGTTGACAAGATGTAGAGTTTTGATTGCAACAATCGATAATTGATCTTCAAACTTCCTCCAATCTCCCTCAAATTTGAAACCACCCTTCAATGGCTTCCTTGAAGGACTAAAGTAATGCACATCTCCTCAAGTCTTAGATCTTGTTTGCTTGAACAATGGATTATTGATCTTGAATTGCTTGGAGACCTACAAAGGGTTAGCCTTCACAAACAATGATAACATAAACATGCATAAACTCACATATGATTTGACATGATGTTTGGATTTTGAATTGTTATAATAAATCATTAAAAATCTACTCTTGAATGCTCTTGACTTGCTCTTGATGCTACATTTTTTCCCTTAGTTTCTTATTAATTTTGAAATGATGTAATAACTAGTTATTTATATGCAATTATTCCAATTTACTATAAACTAAATCCTAATATCCAACTTTGGACATTTGAATTCCAAATAATAAAATGTCAACACCGACATATTTGAATTTGGAGCCAAAATATGGGGACAAATTCGCCTTGGAAAAATATGTCTCAGCCCTATTTTTTAGAAATTAAGGTGTTGGGGGAAAAATATTAGATAAATGCATTTGTTTACCACTTACAATTTGTAGATATGCTTGGTTATCCAAAGAAACATCATTATCAAATGAATATCTAAAGTCTACATACAACTATTGGATGATGTTCCAAACTGTAAAATAAAACTCAATGTACTCTATGTAATGTAAAATATCTTCAAAAATAGTAAGATATTAATTGATAAACTATGCATTATTTTGTTCATAGTTACTTGACTAAGAACAATTCCAAGGAGATAAGGAAATAGATCACACTCAAGGCAGTGATTTTGTATCCCTTGTTTCCAAAACAAATAGTTCTTTGAAGTTAGACTTACCATGGAATTATTAAATTTAATGTTAAGATATGTTATGAAACCCCCAAAAAAATATAACTTTATCTCAATTTATGAATACAATTAACCTCATACAAGAATATTTGTATAACTCAATCAATTAGCCCCTAGAGGCAACAATGATTTGAAACTATAATTAGTGCAAGTTTAATTGTCACAACACAAAATACAAAGTGGTCTTGATTTCAATGCTTTATAAATACTCAAAATAAGCTTATATGTTGAAGGTACAATTTGGAATCAAAATCAATAAAAACAAACACCAATGTGAAGAACATGAAAAATCATGCACTTTAAAAAAAATCACCTAAAAAGGTGTTTGTGTTTGCTAGAACAAGGCTTTTAAATTTCTCAAAATGAGAATTGCACAATGTTTGCTATGAGAATTTGTAAACTCAAATGAAACCATATATCGAAATTTAAAAATACCTACACCACCACATAGAACTCAAAAACAATATGCTTCAAAATTGAAACTTGTATGCCCAAAATATCGCCCTCTAAAAATCAAATGGAAAAGAAAAAACTCTAATGGTGAGAGGGAAAGATTAAAGGAAAGATATTGCTAACATCATTTAAAAAGGAAATATTCCATCAAGATATTCTCTAAAGCCAAAATATTCCCAAATTGCTCTCAAATTGTCCAACAACCATCTTATTTTCCTCAAACCACCCTCTCTAAGTTTGAAACTACCAATTTTAGGCAGCAAATTTATTTTCATTATTGAGTGATTTTGTGCCACCAAGGAAATGGAAATAGAGGTGCCACCTAGTGGTGTGGCCATAAGAGGCGACACTAGCAAATGGGTTGCTCACCAATGGTGTTTTCTACACTCCTATTGCAAGTGGTGCCACTCCTACCTCACCACTACATTGACAAGCTACACACAAAAAAATTAAGCCAACTATATGGTTTGACCTTGATGGGAAAAAAATTATCCTCCAAATTTGACAAATTAAATATATCAAAATAAAAGTTTGTTGACTCTTCTTGACACGATGGTTATCATGAGGTTCTTTTGACCTAAAAAAATCTTATTTGAATATGTATGTATGTATATAATGACTAATTATATATGTATGTATGTATGTATGTATGTATGTATGTATGTATATACACCCATACGTATATATAGTATGGATGTGTATTACATATACATATATATGTGTGTGTGTGCGCATATACGTGCATTCATATACATACATACATGCATACATACATACATACATACATACATATATATATATATATTGAAGATAGTAAAGAAGAAACATTGCTAGATTTGAAACAAACAAGTTACAACATACATCCTATAAGAGATAGTTGGGCACATTAGTGGCAATACAAAATATCATCAATATCTGAATCAAAATTCGAATCAAAACCAAGGAGCGTAATAAGACACATAAGCTAATGTACCATGGTGGTAGGAATAAGATGCTCATTATCACTTTGTCCATAAGATAATCACTTATAAGTTTTGTTGGTGTAGATATATATAGTATGGATGTATACTTATATAGTAATGGTGCATACATATATGTAGATGTATATATATGCATGCATATATATACATACATATATATATATATGCATACATATGCATACATACATACATACATATGTATATATATGCATACATATATATATGTATATCTATATTGAAAATAGTAAAGAAGAAACATTGGTAAATTTCAAACAAACAAGTTACAACATACACATTCCATGAGAGATAGTTGGGCACATTAGTGGCAATACAAAATATCATCAATATCTAAATCAAAATTTGAATGCAAAATGAAGGAGCACAATAAGGCATATAACCTAATGTACCATGGTGGTAGGAATAAGATGTTCATTATCACTTTGTCCATAAGATGGTTGTAGGTAGTAGAGTCACAGTATAGAAGAATGGCACTTTGGTTAACATTGTGGATTTCTTCGCTAAGCCAATAATCAGATATATTTTTGTTGTTGTAGATCTAGGCCATGCATCTTTCGTCTTCTAGCACTTGATTCGTCATTTTTAATTTTCTTATTGTGTCTTTGCAATGTGAATGTTAAGTGGGAGAATGTTAGGATTAGGTGTACGATTCATCTTGTAAGTTTTATGTATTGATTACCCATATTTAAGCATGTAGATGATAAACAATTTATGATCTTCAAACATCATAAAATGTGAAGATTATTTATTCTTTAAAATAGTTGGAATATTGTGTTAGAAGGTATCAAATGGGGATGTTACATTAAAAATATCGAAAGTGGTAGTTATAGAACATCCTTCCAATTAAATACTCTCATGGAGTTCATAGATTTGAGAAACTATTCATTTTGATTGTTATGACACAATTTGTGATATATAAAGACGTGCAAGAGGAGTTACTTTCTAATCTAGGATATTGATCATGACTATGTGACTTTGGATTTTTGCTATGGCTTATGTTTTTGACTCATAGTGTTGGGGCCACTTATTTGTAATGTTTCTAGATAATGGATACATAAGGTAGAAGTTTTTTGGGTTCTTTTGTGGGTACTCTTATAGTGCTAGATTAGTATTAGACAAAGTGACAAGCATATTATATTGATGTACTTTTTTACTTTGATTGATACAAGCTTGAGTCTTTTTGGTAGAGTTTTTTTCTTGCAAGGTTTTCTACACACATATTTGGTGTTCATATGTTTTGAATAGTTATGTCCACCCCTCCACCATGTCATTAATCTTTATGGTTTAATTACATGTTTAATTAGATTGTAAAACTTGATTGTTAATATTTTGTTTGCATCATTTGCGGTATATTCAACAAGCATGTTAGGTAGAATGTAAAGATGCACAAGACACATGAATAGTGAGAGAAAGAGAGAAATATGATCATTAGGACATATAGGAAGAGTGCTCAAGTTAGAAGATCGGATAAATGAGTAATGGGTGTAACATAATGCTATTGTTTGAAGGATTGCTTAAGGTATTTAACAATAGAAGAATAAAGCAATGAAGTACCAATGTACATTAATTAAGGTCATACGCAAAGATACAAATAATAATAACCATGAAATAATATATCATAGCATGATATAACATGAAATTATAAAAAATTCTCAATTGTCTATATGGAAACATCAAAGGACGCTCTATTTTCTAGTCTCAAAAAGGGATTCCTTTTCCCCGTTGTTGCTAAGTAGGGCGCTCCTTCCTCTTTTGAAGTCCCTGTTGTTTCCCCTTTGTCCCCTATAGTTTTTGAGCTTCCCATTGATGGGTTGGACTATAGGGTTGAGGGTTTGAGTACCATTCAGACTATTCTTCCTTCCTACCCTATGGTTGCTTCGAACCTAAGCTTCATGCTTTGGAGGATGGTGGCGGGTCTAACCACTGCGAGGTTTTTGATGGTAGCTCCATTACTGCTTTGGAGGAAGGACAAGTTGAACTTGATGTTCTTGACTCTACCTTTTTCGAGACTTTGAACTGGCTTAAGAGCTCCTTGTTTGGGAGATTTTGTGGCCTTCATCCCAACATAGATGTTGTTAGAAGATGGGTTTTTCAGATTTGGAAGTTTTGTGATCAGGTCAAGGTAACTGCCATGATAAATGGTTTCTTCCTCTTTTCCTTTCCTTGCAAAGAAAGTTTCTCTAAGGTCCTTCTTGATGGCCCTTGGTTTTTTGGTTAGAAAAACCTTTTCCTTCAAAGGTGGTCTCCTAGTTTCAACCCTATGATGGAAACTCTTAAGTTTCCTATTTGGGTTTGTTTTCCAGGGCTGCCTTTGGAGTTTTGGCATGAAAAGATTTTTGTGTATTGCTAATTCTTTTGGGAATTTTTGTTCTACGGATATGATCACGAAATCGATGAAGTGATTATTTTCTGCTAGGTTTTGTGTGTTAGTGGAGAATAACCTTATTCTCCCTACTCAGATAACCTTATCTTCAAGATTTGGTAAGTGGGTGCAACAGATTGAATATGAAAATTCTCCCATTGTTTGCCATTGTTGAGGTAAAGTAGGTCATGCCTCCTTTACCTGCCTAAGGAAAAAGAAACAACACTTTGTTTGTAAGGAAAAAGAGAAGATGTTTGGTGTTACAGAAGATCACACACTCTTCAAAAGCCTCAGGTTGAAGATTCTAATGGCCCCTTTATTGATACTCCTAATTTGGTTGGTCCTATGAGTGGTCTTGTTTCTTCTCCTTGCAAAAAAAAGATGAAAAGTTTTGTGGAGAAGAACCCTTGTATAAGGGTTCAACAAAAATCTTTGGAACAATTTTTTAAACCACTTTGAGCAGGGTGTGTAGTATTTTGCTCCATCTTGATGGAGTTGTAGTGGTTCCGTTTGGTTGTTGTTTTGTGTTGTCTTGTTGTTCTAGTTGGTTTTTTGTTGTTTTGCTAAGTTGAATGATCTATCTTCCAATTTGTAAAAGGTTTTAGGGCCCTTTCAAAACCCTGCTTATCTAATCAAAAACATCAAAGGACGCTATAATGCAATAAGGTGAAATAAAACAAACATCTTATGAATATCCATATTAATAAATATTTGAGCATAAATTTGATGAGAACTTTTGTTCGATAAGTTTAATTAAGATGAGGATAAATATCCTTCAATGAATCATCTAAATCAAAAATATGATATTCGACAGATGACAATGAATTATGAAATATGTAATTTATAGAATATCAAATAGTTTTATGTACATTAAATCAGTCAAACTAATGCACGTGAAAATAATAATTTCATTGTGATCATAGCAACATCGATATGTGATGTGTATAATAGGATAAGAAGCAATAGGGGATTCTACGCAATGTCTAATGCCCACTGGAAAATTGCATTTATGATTTTAGAAGGTGGTACTATAGGATCAATGAGTGCCAAATGAGTTGCCTTTTCAAATTTAATTGGTTTAGATAGCTGCATTGAGAAATTGAAAGTAGGAATTAGTCGAGGGAATAAATAGTATAAAGGAAAAACCATGAAAATATTAGAAAAATAAATCCTTTAATATGAAAGAGAGGCAAGATGGAATAAATCTTACAAATGTCATTTCAAGTGCTTTTGACAGGCCAACAAGGCCAGGAATTTATTTTGTAGCTACATCTAAGAGATCAATACCTGTAGAAGAAGAAGATCCTAAATTAAAGTTGTCTAATTTTAAAGCTAATCAATGAAATGAAGAGAAAAGATAGAAAATTATGAATCTAATCTCATTGACGAATTGGGTATCCCCAACAAAAAAACATTGTGTATTGATGAAATGTTACAGATTTTGCACTTATCTAGACCTAATTTTTATTTAATAGATTGAAGTGTGGTTGGCATGCATGTGTGGCAGACAAAAGATTAGTTGCATTGTTAATGGTGGTCAACAGAGAATTCGACATTTATGAATTATGGTATTAAGTCTTTAACTAAACAAGAGACATTAGCCCATAAAAGTAGACGATAGATATAGACCCTCTCAACAAACACATATTTCACCATCATCAAACGATCTAAGCAAATGAATAAACAACACAGGAATGACAGTGTAAATGATATAGGAAATTGCAAATGCCTCCTTTTTTGACAAATTCCATCACCATCAAATAATCTATGCAAATGAATAAACAACACAAATTATCCTTTGGTTGAGAGTCTTAAAACTTGACACCATAATCCATTAAGGACAATTGCGCTTCAGTCCATTGACAATAAATGAAAATTAGGGACTAACAAATGCTAAATGTCCTTGTTAAAACACCACGCATTGACAAAAACACTAGGTGCACGAAGAGATGACTATATCAAAGAACATTACAAAGTCATGAAATATTTCCAATAGCAACAAAACATTACCAATTGATGTGTTAAGTATTTAACTCAACAACAGAGACTGGCCCATAAAAGCACTCAAAGATAGGGAAGAATAGACATTAACCCATAAAATGCAGAGAACATTAAACAATAGACATTAACCCATAAAACGCAGAGATGTAAATAAATAAAATCAAAGCAGTTTTAGCAAAAGAACAAACAACAATATTCACATACATTTAAAGAACAATATTTTCCACTTAAAACAACATGCAAAAGGGTAGCTTTAAACCAAATTTCTAATGAGAAGTTGATAAACATAAATAAATATTTTTATAAGGTAAATATTGGGACATTACCAAGCCCAAATGTGGGTGGGGGATTTAATACCACTTTATCATGGTACCCACATCAGACCATATTATCATAGCACCCATTTATCAGGAAGCTCTCCTCTAGGCAACAGATTGTCTTCGCATGGTGTGGGATTTGAAGCTATGTCACTCAAATACGAACGCATACCCTTTACCATTACACCACCACCCTTTGGAAAACAATCTAAAATGTTACCATAAGGCAAGGGACAACATAAGAAGACAAAGCAAAAAAGAACTTGTAAGACACAAACATTTTTCCATCTACAACAAAGTTTTTTGGAACATTGGCATCTCTTTTTAATTCATTTATGTTGATATTCTTGAATTAGATTTTTTGCGCCCGTCTTTAGGCATCCTTTCCTCATATTTTATGTTCTATTGAGCTAACACACACAAACACCTTTTCATTTTGTCTCATTACTGATCCAAAAAGAATCAAGGTTAATTAAGGAACATGAAAATATGTTCTTTTCAAAATTTGAAAATGTGCAAGTAACTATTTGCATTATGACCTCTATATAGCTAATAACACATTGCACATGCACCTACATATATCAACTTCATTATAATCCCTTAAGGTGTTTTCATTTATCATTAAATACACATAATGGCAAGGTGCAGACATACTAGTAATGGTTCTCTAATGAAATAACAATTTTGGTTAGCTTAAATAGCCCTAATTTGTAATAATGAACCACAAACAACATGTATAAAACCTAATCTACACCTACAACTAACCAGAACAAAGATGTTATAAATGAACATGTTTGATCTTGAACAAATAAGGACTGGTGCCTACTCCACTAGGCCACTGAGTCATAAACAACAAAGAAGAGAGAAATGCAGTCAAGTAAGGTATCACCGTATCAACAAAACTAGATATGTATTCATATACAAATCAAAGAATACATTTTATTGCAACAAACATACTGAATGATCCATAACCAAAACTCCAAAGACCCATGTGGAACCAAGGAATGGTTATTACAAATCACATGACATATTAAGCACTAAAAGCACAATTCCAATTCATAGTGAATCAAATATAGGATTGAAGCAGCCATTTGAGTTGTAGTTACTCCTATTTGTACTTATTTACATGTAATACAATAGATAGAAGCAGTCTTCCAAATTGTACTTCCTCCTATTTGTATTGAATTACATATAACACAATAGATAGAAGTGCTATTGGCACCTACCAAGTTGTGTTTTCGCTCCCAAATAGCAGGTTTCCGAGGTGAAAATTGAAGTATATTTTCTTGCATCTTTGCTTTAATTTCCAGATTAAATGAACATAGTTCAACTTCCAAAGGATAAGATAATAGTTCTAAATAGAGCATACTAATATATTATCAATTTGTAATCCACAAAGTATAGTTGTTGTAGGCAATAACACATCAACTATCCTGTTGAAGGATCATGGAGTGTGATCTGAAATGTTGATAAAATTTAAATGAAGACATTTTTTTCCAGAAGCTCTTTTATTCTATCTCATAGACTGAGGAAGTCTCATGTTCATTATAGTTACAATGTTGAATTCCACTAACAAGACATTACTCTACATCTGTTCTCTTGAACAATGGAGCTTGTAAGGTGAGATCTCTGCAAAATGTTTAACAGTATGATACACAATTTCCAAAGCACCCAAACTTTGAAATCTATTATTAATTTATATTTCATACACTTTTTTCCTTCTATAGATATGCTTTAACTTCTCCTCAACAAGAATATACACAATTCCATAAAAGACTCTAAACTAGATAAGAGATGGCTATAGGGCTGAATTGTTGTGTACTCTACCATGACAGCTAGGCACATACTTGATTTGAGCGATTCATCATTTCAGAGTGCCTCAATCAAATGACACTCCAGGAGGACATTTCATTCAAATGACCTATGAGTGATTTTATATGAATTCCAATTCAATATATTTCCCTTCCAACAATCCAAACTACAAAATCTAGTATCAAATTCAATGAGTAAACTTCCTATCTTAAGTAGAAAGAAAATAAGATATAAGATCTTCATCTTTCCTCGAGCTACAAGTTCCCATCTTTAATGATTCTTGCACAAATTCTTCTTTACCCTAGGGTGCAACAGCCCTCTCACACAATCTAGGCAACATGGATTCGATATTCTTGGTATCAAGGGCCTCCTGGTCCCCCATTACCCAGGGCACTGATTACAAAGGCGGGTGCACATTACTAGCTTTTTTCTCTATGTATGGTTCATCTATATTGAGTGTTAAGACAAGCTCCAAAGGGAGTGCACAAGCTTCTTCCTAGGATTTTCAATCTGGGTGCACTCATTCTAGACATTCCACTGTGATTTCCATTTGCCCTCTTGTGGTAGAATGCTCCCATTAATTCTTCATGCCCAAACCTTGCTATAGATGTGTGACAGCACCAACTAATAGTGTTAATCTCCAAACTTTATCAGCTCCTTGTTTCATTTAGGCTTTTTTCCCTCGCATGATCATTTGTTTTGGTTCATAAGGTTTAGGATTTCAGAATTTTACTGATATAGGTTTACACCCCTTAGCTGTGTACCCCTGCCTCCAGCTACTCCTCATGCTCACGCACCCACCCAACCCTCTAATTATGTCAACACTGCATATACTTTTCAAAGCTTGACTATCTAATTCTTCCTACAATTTTTCTTTCTTTTCAGAAAATTTAAAATGTTGGAAAAGCCTTGCCATGCATATCAAAGCTGCAAGCAAATCTAGTTCCTACAACCCCCAGCATAGTAAGAATACAACGAATAAAAATGCTAGCATAAGGAGAAATACAAGATAAGAAGAGGAAGAGATCAGAAACCTGATAAAATTGCCAACAGGCTGCAGCAAATAATTCTAAACCAGTCAGCTAGTTCCAAAATTGCTAGGGAACAGTACGAAAAGAAAAGCTTAATTCTCAACTCTTCAAAAATGTTTTGTGCATTACAGTCACACTCTACATCGAATTCCTGGCTACAGAATAATTCCAATCTACTTCCTAAGCTCTTAAATGTTTGAATCTGAAAGCAGATGGTTTTACAAAATATTCAATACATGACTCCTTAAGAAAACAGGCAATAAAAATACATTGACTCTCTTAGTTAATGTATTTTTTCTTCTTTATTGAAAAACAATTTAAACTGTTGCTTGATCAGAAACCATCCAGGTCTGTCATACACTTTATATAAACAAGACAAGGCTGCGGGAAAATTGAATTGGGGCCCATAGGCATTTTGAGAAAATTTATCATTTGGACATATGAACATCTTCATTATGTGACAAACAAAGAGCACAAATTATATCCTTCTAAAGAAAATCATCTCTCCTTACATACCTACAAATCACATTCAGGAGTAGAACCTATAGAAAGCAAATTTCTCTGCAAATACCTAAGTTTGATATGAAGAGCTCAGCAGAACACATGATAGTAAATCCCAAATCATGAAAAAGTACAATTAAAGTTTTTTTTAACTATGCTGCAAAAAAACACTATTTAAGTTATTGAGGGAAATCAGCAAAAATCTGTCAAAACTAATTTCAAATAGCTGAATAAAACTAAACCCACTTGATCCAAAATTCCCAACGAATAGAGTAAATGCACCTCCAAATGTAGACCAAAAAATAATCATTCACAGTGAGAACCCTCTGTGAAAAAAGGATAACAGGTATATGCTTCAAAGAGCTAGGCAGAATTGAAGCTACTAAACCTAAGACCCCTGACAAAAAACACAAGGGAATTATCTGTAAAAAACACCAAAGCTAATTTCATATAACTAAAGAGAAATAAGCCATTAAAATTTTAACTTCAAGTAGCTAAACAGAGCTCAACCTAAGAAATCCAAAATTCAAGATGAACAATAGATGTGTCCCCAATTTTGGTGCAAAATCGCATCAAACTAACTTGAAATACCTAAAACATAAAGTTCTCAAGCTGCTAAATCTAAAAATTTCTGACAAACAGAAGTAATTATTCTCCAATTCAGGTGCAAGAAATCTATATTCTCAGGATTAATTCTCTGCTTAAATCCATCAAAGCTACCTTGAATAGCCAGACACAAATCAAGTTGCTCAATAGAGAATCTGAAAAAAAAATGCTTCTCCAATTATTGGGTAAAAAATTTAAAAGCTCTTCACATATTCACGGAACTTTTCTGAAATTGTTCTGGATATAAGAATGCCAAGAAGTTACCATTCTACCTCAAACCAGAGCTATGACCCAAATATTCAATATTGTGAAGAAACAAACTCCAAACCTCTTACCAAAAGCTTTAGTTTCTACGCAGAACTTTGGATTTTTTTGAAACTGCTGTGACAAAAGGATTTAGCAGCACATTTAACAGAGCCATTAAACTATGTCCTAGAAATGCCTAGCAATCCCAAACTCAACGAGAACCAAACCCACATTTTTAAAAAGAGTGGATTTTTCCACACAAGGGGAAACTAAATTTAGCGAAGGATCAAGGATTTTCACTTTATGCTAAAAAACTGAAAATTGAAAAAAAATAAAAAAATGAACATGCAATCCAGATCTCTTACCAGAAATAATTAATTACTGCGCAGAACCTCATTTTTATTTTCTGAAGCTGCTGTGACAAAAGGAAAAACACAAAGCCACGAGAAAAATCGCAACAGCCAATGACAAAATTCCAAAGAAAGGGCCAAAATTGCCTTTTAATAAAATAATTCCGAAAACATTAGCAACACGAAAAATAAAACATTGTCCGCATGATTCTCGAGGAACACACTAACAGGCATGAGCGCGGTGAAAACATTAGTCTCCCACCTAATAAGACAGGGACTAATAAACTAGAATAATATATGCAACGTTATACTTAGTAATAAGTCATATCCTAATATAAATATTACACTAACAACAATGCTATGCCAAATGGATATAATCAGACATTGATAACGTGATTATTAAATCAATCATGTTTACCATGACCCACATTTCTCCCTATTCTAATAGCTGAGCTCAAATGGATTCATTTTTTTTAAACTTAGCCGAATATTCATTAAATGCCTTTGTGAAGTCATACAAATTACGTGTAAAGCATTATAGTTTCCATAACAAATTAATACCGGTATTTCACTTTGAGAAAAGGTATGAACGTTGTTATACTAGTGTATTATTCTAAAGAAACAATGGTATTTCTAACTGGCTAACATCTAGTAGTCCGCATCTAGGAAATGCTGTCCCCTCTCTTGGTCTAAGGGCTTCGGTATTCTGTAAATTTCTACAAATATCACTGAGCTCTTTATCTCTGCTGCTTGTCATATAGATATTATTTGCCTTTTTTTTTTTCACTTTATGACGGGATTGTTAGGCGGCATTGTCATGGTGTGTGTGCAGGGCATTATATAATAATATATCCCTTTATATCATTGTCGTTGAGAATACTTTTCACATTGTGTTCAAACCTAGAAAAATCTTGTCTGGACTTTGCTGCCTGCACCTTGTTAGACAACTTCAATGTATTATGGCATTTAAAACCTATACTATAAAATTACAGAAGACCTACTAATAATTAAGAGTGACAACATCAAAAAAAATCTTCAATGACAACAAATAAATGTTTTATATAAATTGATAATGGAGTCAATACAAGGAATTGTCATCAACACTCCCTCATCTTGCCAGTTGGAAACTGTGCTATAAAATGAGTGAAGCTCTACTAGTAATTAAGAGTGCATTTGTCAACAGCGAAATTTTTTCTTCATAAAAACAAATTAAAAAATAAATAGATATGAAAATGGAGACCATAAATATACAAGGCATTCTCGTTAAACTTAGCACTCTTCCTCCCATGTGATAGATTAAGTGAATGATCTGCACCAGACTTGGATCAAGCCTCGGCAAGTAGATTATATTCAGCGTAGAAACCTGGGATTACTTTCTAAAATATTTGAAACCTCGCAAATCACTATTATATGGGGTTTTCATGATATGCTGAGAAAATTTGTAAAGTTAGCATGCTTTCCAAAAATTTCCTCAAATTGGAAGAGGAAAAGAAAACATGGCTAAGTTGTACTACAAATATTTACAACGTTAAAAATTTAAACCCAATACCCAGACACCTGTGTTTTCCACATATTTTATTGCTGTGACAGATTATTAGCAGCGAGACATAATACAAAATGGTCACGTGAAAAATAGATCGAAGATTCCTTGCACGATGGCCTCTGCAGCAATAAGAAATACTATACTGATTGACATACATTTTGCGGTGTTCTATGCAGTCTTCTTAGATATCTGCAATTTAGAAGGGTTTGTAGAAATGGAATCCCGTAAAGGGCAATGTTTTTTCTTCCTGAGCTTTGGCAAACTCAAAATCCATGAAGGGACTTCACAACCAGAGGCTACCATAACATTAGCTATATTCCGCAAAAAGGAAACATCATCCTCTGTATACAGGGTTATTGCTTCCCCCACCCGTCCAGCCCGGCCACAGCGACCTGCAGATCATAAACAGGTATCTTATTTGTTCAGTAAAACTTGACAATATCCAAATAATACAATTAGTTAGAAACAAGGTTATAGACTTAGAGACATAAGATTTTCACAGTCCATAATGATAAGAGAGTGTTTTCTGCATTCAACTGTGCCATTTTTTGCATCAACATTTTGGATCACACTCTGTGATCCATCATCAGCTCTTTCTCATCCTGAAGATGGATCACAGAGTGTGATCCGAAACGTTGATGCAAAAAATAGCACACAGTTGAATCCAGAAAACACTCTCTTTAGGTTATAGACTACAAGTCTACAAGCATTTATAAAATTAAACAGAAAAACAAGTTAAAATCATGCCCATAGTTCAAATGCATAGACAATACCAATTCGATGGATGTATGCAGCAGACGATTCAGGAAAATCATAATTAATGACCAAGTTGACACCCTTAAAGTCCATTCCTCGAGCAATGACATCAGTCGCAATTAAAACCCATGTTTTACCCTCGCGAAATTTCTCCACTGCACTTTCACGCTGCAGACTCCAAATATATATGTATCATTAGAAACTTACTTTTCTAGCTGCTCCATTGAAGAAAATATTAACAAATTAAAGACAGCATGTCTATACCTGTGCCTGAGTTAGATCGGCATGGCTGATGCCAACTTTTATTTGATCAAATACTAGCTCTTTGTAAAGTTCTTTTGCTCGCTCTTTACTTTGGACAAATATCAATATAGGAGGTTTCAAACTCTGCCAATGAAAGACATAGCTCCTCCGTTATCATTGAATTCCTTTTATTAGGAAACTTACTGAAGTATTAATGGACATTATTACACAATATCCACTAGCAGATGCCCCACATCATAATGTAAGCTGAATGGAACCATATCAAGAAATCAAAATCTTCCCAACGGGATATATAGCCAATCTTGGTACATAATTTGATCCACATTGGAGTAATAATAAATACCTGATTAAAAAATAAAAATTAAAAATCCCTTAGATTTGTGGTTATTTGATTATAATTTACTATATTAAGGATTCTATTTCAAATATTTCTCCTTGAAACTCACCAATGAAGGGATGTCTAAATTTTCTTCAGACTTGATGTTGGAAACTGGAATTGGATTATGTTGGCATTTCAATTCGCACCTCTGGTGTGTGTATTGGAAACAGACAGCTATGCACAGTTAGACTACTCTTCAAATTAGGAGGGGAAGCTCCCTCTTTTGCTGATTATGCGTAAAAAGATATAACTAAACTAATTGCTTATCTTTTTATCTCAGCTGAGAGCCCAAGGTTATAAAACTCTTTGTGTTGCAGCTGAGGTTTTCTTTGGTTTTGAACTCCAACTACAACTAGGCCTAAATTAATGAAGCTTCTATCTTCTCAAACAAATTCTGAGCAAGAAAATTTTAAAGTAAACAGGGAATGGTTTGGTTAACACAAAACTTAAACAAACTTGTTTCCAGAACACACCCGAAGACTCATTGTACTTTCGAATGAAAGCTGAAATAAAGATTATAAAAGCAAAACATGAAACAATAAACTCGCTTTCAAAATTCCCTCAAAGACTCATTGTACTTTTGAGGTGTAAGCTGAAATAAAGATTATATAAAACAATATCACTTGAAAGATTTTGAGACTTTGGATCAAAGCAAGGTAGGCATAAGATTTATTTCCACAAAGCTTTCCAAATAGTCTTGCCAATCTGCAAGATTTATTCCTATGTATAAACAAAGATAACCTAATAGTTAATTGGAATGACAACATTGGTTAACTGATCTAAAACTAAAGAAAACTCCAACTATACAATAGGTGTCTCCAAAAATAGGCATGCATGAAATGAGGATAGCCAGTTAACTTGGAAAGGCATAAAGTTACTGCTGATCTAAAATTCTATCTTTGGAGAATGATGTAGACCTCAACTGATAGTTCATTGGTCGCCAACTCGAGCAGTCATATCCTCCAAGAAGCTGCTAATCGCCACTTCGTCAGGGACACTGATACTCTTATGAACAATGTAATGCCTTTGCAATATCACTTCACCATCCGCAATCTGATTTTGAAAATCTCTTCTGCTTTCAGCTGCTTCATCAAATCTCGTGACATGGCTACAATTTGACTCAACTTGCAGTCAACAGGGTCATCGTTGAAACTACTACGAATGAGGTCATGAAACTCCACCTGCACTTCGCCAAGATCAATGTACTCACCATCCTCATGTTGGTACTAGCAAGGAAGTGATGACACAAATGTTTTTACGAACCTGAGAGCACTTGCCACCTTTTGTCTACACTAGGTCAATTTTGCAAAGATTGCCTCGTAGGTTTTTACTTTGAAGAGGTGTTGTTCTCTCCAAGTTAAAAACTTATGTTTATGTTCTTTTGCAATAACTGAATCGTAGGCCATCCTCAAGTCTGAGATGATCTCATCTCAAGGCTTCCTTTCTGCTATATTCTACTCGAACTCCTGGATTCCTGAGCGAAGATCGTGGGTGTTGTATCTCAACAGGTACAACTCTACAAGTATGAATCGGCCCCTGCTGATGAAATCTTCTACCCAATCTCCCAGGTGTTTTCCATAAATAACCAACTAACTCAGCTGATTTTGTTCTGCAGACAATTTCAACATCTGTGGAAGCAAAGCGATGACGTGTGAAGTACCGTGAAGTAAATTGGAGATGT
>VDFB02062013.1:0-21174 GCA_007258455.2 Sequoia sempervirens | reverse complement strand
CTTGTACAAGGCATGAACATTCACCACTTGCAGTTAGAGTTCCAAAATTGACCTGCATTCCACCCATTTCGGCCGTGAGGTTGAGGCTCTACTTGGCAGATTTGTTGGTTTGCAACCAGAGAGAAGGAGAATGGGAATGCACTACTGGACGAGGATCTTCTAGAAGACTGATTGTGGGCATTAATTGCCTTTTCTATTTTGGGAGTGAGTGGGAATCTTTGCTCCTTTATTGCACCACTCCCCATTCTAGCAGTTTTTAGGGTTAGGGCTGAGGTGGCTTAATCTTAGCCATTCTATTGATTGTAACCCTAGCCGTCTTTTGGACTGGGCTATCTATAAAAGGGGGAGTCCCCCTCATTTGTAATTCATTAGATCAGACATTAGCATTAGAGCTAGAGATTGGAGACTAGAGAGTAGAGTAGAGTTAGCATTTTTGTTTGATAGCTTAGTGTGGAGAAGAAAGAAAGTTTTCCCTTTGAAAACTTTTGTGGAGATTGTTGTGTAACACTTTCATGATAATAGATCTTTTCATTGATGGTGGAATTCATCTTTGTCATGGATAGCTAGCAAGGTCTCTTCTTCATTTCGGATCCAAGTAGCATAGTTTTCTTTTTATCTTATGCAAGTAGTTTACTTTGATGTGTGGTGTTTTATTGAGGTAGCTTTATTTCATTCCATACCACTAGCGGCTTGTTGATGATAAGTTCGCCTTGTGTGGTCCACTGGAAATTGTCTTGAGTTTAACTTCGATTGTGATTTGTATACTTATATGCGTCGTCTTGATGGTATATGTATGCTAAATTGTAATTTGAACATCTTTTGCTATCCCTTTGAAGATTGCACTAATTTCGCTGAAGTTGTCCGATGTGAGGCTAGGTGAAATTCGGTTGAAGTCTGCCGAAATTGAGCTCCACATATCCTGCATTTAGAATAGAATATAAGTTTCTTAGGCCTTACACTCATTTACTTTCCGCACATTTCTGGTTAGCTTTAGGAAAACATACCTTATTGCCAAATCATACGCACAAAATCTCCTTCAAATCATCTATCTGCTGTTAACTGCAAGAACCTTGAACAATTGTGTAAGTCCCCTCGTAAGAAAACAGCAATTCACATCAAACCAATTGAGGGTGTTCCAAGTATTTCGGAACCTTGGAGTTAAATGTATGATCTATCTTGCAATCTTAGCATGCAGGAAACTTTGTTCAAGAGAGGATAGCGATCCGCTAGAGATCTCTTATTATGTGTTGGTGCGGTCTCAAAACCACGCCAACACTACTATCATGCAATTATGTGAAGGAATGTGACTTTGTCTCCCAACTTCCGTTGTCAAGAGAAAAATGTGTTGACTTTTCAACCTAAATGTGTTCTCAAGAAGGGCTCTAAGTTGGGAAGCGTATGATGTGTTTTCCTCAAATGTTTCTTATAATCTTCTCCTTTGAAGCGTACGATGTGTTTTCCTCAAATGTTTATTATAATCTTCTCCTTTGTTCCCTTTGCTCAATGATCCTTAAATATCGCCTAATCTCATGGTATTGACCACCTTGTGGTCTCTTGTCGCTTTTATTTTGGATCTAAGGGCATGAATCGCTCAAATCTGACCCAATTTCTTTTAAGGCAATGACACCAAATGTTTAATAATTAGTTCTACTTGATCGAATATTACAGAGTAAACAGTAAATACAAGAACTACAGACAATACATACAACAATTCACAAAGATGTGTCAATATATTCATTCATAGGCATTTACAAAAGATTTCAAGAATCTCCATGCATGCAGTCCCTTTCTTCGTATACAATGCCAATATTTAAAATTGCCAACAATTGGTTGAAAACTTCCAGCTGTTGATAACTAACAATTGCATAACAATATGATAAGTGTTGATTACAACTAATAGAATTTTTATTATTTGACTAACTAGAAGGAGCACTTATGCTAGGACTCCAATCGTTTTTATTACTCCCCAATGTTGTCCAACCCTCGTCTTTTTTAGGGAGAAGTCTCATTATCAAGCTAAGGAATGGGCTTATTGCACAAGGTAGCCATGAGGCAATCTTTGATCTTGTGATTACGAGATTAACACTTGAAACAAGTATTCAACAAATTAAGATAAAACGCATGTTGAGTATGACTCATTTGGCCAACTTGTATATCAACGAATTTCTTCAAATCTTTGGAAAGGTCAATTTCAACACAACCTTTTTTGGGGACAAGCCACGAAGTTGTCTAACTGACACAAATGACTTTGCCCTATGAGCTAGCAATTTGAGTCAAGAAATTCCAAAGACTCCACCTAGACAGGGACACGAAGACTCCAATCTTTAAAGACAACAAAGTCTCAAGCCCAATGTTGGAAGACCAAAAGGGATGCACAAACAAACCAAGGCGATGTGGATGGCTTCTACATGGCTAGCCCCTACAGAGTGAAAGAGGAAAAAAACTCTTAGTGATGTTTTGGACAGCATCAAGGAGGTCCCCATGCGAGACCTGAGCTTTGTTAACCCAATTTCTTGAGTTGCTTGTTCAATTGACAAAGTTTGAGGCCATTAAAAAAGAAAAAAATTGCCCAGAGTGTGACAGACTAAGAGCCCCTGCAATTAATTCAGAAAAGCAAAGGAATTTCCTATTCAAAAAAGCAGTATGATATCCAAGGATGCAGAATGACACAAACAAGGCTCAGACTAAAACCCTAGCAGAGCTCCTCCATAAGCATCTTTCACCAATCTAGGCCAATCAATCGGAGTGACTTATTAACTACAAACTTTAAAATAGAAGTGAAATGACTTGTTGAGCCCACAAGATACAGAGATCCAGTGATGACTTGCATGCAAGGATGATTGAATAGCTTATCCAAAAATATTTGCATACAAACTTGAGCAAAGTTAATATTTTTGTCTAATGTGCACACAGAATGTCCAAGCATTTGATAGCAAATGCTAAAATGGAAAAACCTGCCACCTGTCACCGAATTGTAGAAGTCATAATTTGCCATAATTGCCAATCACTAACTTACGCTTGAAGTTAATGTCCAGTAGTATATGAAAAACAACAAGGACAGAGTCCTATGCATTTAATCGTATAGAATGACAGCTGCTTCCTGAATGCACTTTCTGTTTTCTCCACTTAATGGCAAATAGTAGATTTTTCCAGGATGCTTTGATGAGAATATATAGAACTAAACTTATTACACCCATAGCCAATTCCAAATCTCCAAATGAAACTATTCCTCGACCTTCTAGCCTAAAAACTGTACCAAGAAAAAGGCTTTTATGGAATATTATCTAAGCTTTTACTTAGCCATAACAGTACGAACATTTTTTAAAAACCTGAAAAATGAAACCCCATCCATACAGGGCTTAAAATAAACCATATTACTAATCTCCAGAATGAAGATATAATGCTTAATTTGCAATTCTTTGACTTCAAATTTTAAATTACAAAAATATATGATGACAGCTGCTTCCTCAATGCATTTTTCTGTATTCTCCTCTTCACAGAAAATAGTAGATTCTTCCAGAGGATAATTTGATGAGAATATAAGGCCACAAAAAGGCCTGCAGGTCCTGATGAAAGAACCAAATTTATTACACCCATAGCCAACTCCAAATCGTTCAAATGAAACTATTCCTCAATCTTCTAGCCCAAAAACTGTTCCAAAAGAGGCTTTGTGGAATTACCTAAGCTTTTATTTAACCATGTGAGAACAAATATGGAACCTACCTATGGTGGAAACTTTGTGTGTTCCACTGTAAGGAAAACATTGGAAAGGTAATTATTGTGTCGCTTTAGCTATTGGCATCAGGCGCAAGTAGAGAATGACTATCTGTTCAGTTGTTACATCATAAGAAAACTGCAACAAATCCAATAAATTCTAGTGATAATCCTTTAATGTTTCATTAGGTAGATCCAAGAAACAGTTGTAATTCCCAGCAGGCAATTGTGTGTAGTATAAAACATTTAGTTGAAGATCCTGAAGTCCTCTGATTATCCCTGGAGTTGAAGGACCTTGTAGGCTGGCAAATACCCTTGGGACTTTCATGAAGAGAAAATGGTTATACCTGAACTTCAGAAGAACAAAGCCAGTGTACATATCATAAAATGCATGACCGTTGATTACCCATTTGAAGCATTCAAGAATTTACAATAAGTAAACTTCTCCCATTCTGACCAATCCATGAAATACATTGAGGTAACAATATGAGAGAAACAAAATGAAATCGGAGACATACATTGAGTTTCTTGCTCGCTTTCATACTTTTCCACAACTGATGCGAAGGGGCCTCTTTCTCATTCGTCCTCATTTGCAAGTTCCTTAGTTAAATCTGACCTCATGTTTTGTCTTGTGTTGATTAACGATGTTGTCAATTCACCCTTAGAATCTGAAGATCCTTTATAACCTTTTGGATTAGAAACCAAACTTTTCTGTTCAAATACTTTCCTCCCAGAAAAAGATGAATCAGTTTTTGTTGTTTCACCTTTACCCTGGCGTGCTCTGCGTACAGCTCGTTGGATATTCCGCTCATGCTTTTTTAAAATGTCATCAATATTGGCAGATGGAGGCAACAGAGGTCCAGAGTAAAGAATTCTGTCCTCTTGATGACCATATCCCTGCCAGATCCATTACATACACCCTTTAGCAAGAAAAAATAAATTTAAACTTGCATAACTCAATGACTTTTACTCAGAAGTCTCAAGTATTAAATAATCATATTAGTAAAACAAGAATACTCACCATGAAAGGTTCTCTACTAGCAACTCTTTCACCCCTTTGAGGATATAATCCAGACATATCCTGCAGTTGAAAACTATCTAAACGTTTTAACGATTCATGTCTCTGCTGTTGAACCATGTTTTGTTTTGTTGAGAAGTCTGGAACCCTTGAACCTTCATGCTTGCCATTTTGTAAGCCGCCAATAGTATCACCAAGATTCTGTTGTAAAAGACTACATTGATCTTTATATGTCTCTGTAACATCATATTTTCTACCTGCTGCCAATCTTGCATCCTTTGACAAATCACCCACAGGTTGTTGCCCATAGATTCCTTGGGTTTTTGATTCAGAACATATTGCTAACTTCGATGATTGAACAGATGTTTGACCAGGATGTTTATCTATACTGTCTTCTTTATACATCTTCCCAAATGTTGCAGTTGAGCCACTCCCATAGGCATATGACAGAGGTCCAGAGCGTGCAATCACAGGCATCACATGAGAAGCACTAGCTGTCATTTCATAAGAATGTTGCACAGACCTTTGAGGATCAATTAATAATTCATGTGGCTGTGAGTTTGAGTTCTCATTCCTAATATTAGAAGTTCTATGAGAACTTGGGCGCTGCTTCTGTCAACAAACAATCAAAACGGAGAATAAGCTGTATATATATATCCACCTGCGGATTACATGACAAAGCATAAATATTATACCTGTGCAGGTGCCATTGATTCAGAAGCGCCATCAGGTGTTGGACCTGCTCTAGGTAGTTTAGACACTCTTCTTGCTGCCTCAGGTCCATGACCTCTCCCCCCTGCGGCTCTTTGCCTGACCAAGTGACAACTGTGAGATACCAAGGAAAAAAAGAACTGAAAATTTTTAAATTGGACTATATTTTTGCAAAACAAGAAAGTGTGCAAATTCTAAGTTTTGGGTAGTTTCAAGTTCTAAAATAATTTGAAAATAAAAGCATTTGCACAGAAATGTGATATAAACAAAGAACAAATCACATCTATTTTCTCATACCGTCTGGCTTCTTCAGCACGTATTTTTGCATCAAACTCTTTGCTCGGGGGGTACTTAGGCAAGCTTGATGGATCACAAGGAAGTGGCTTTGTCGTGAAGAACTAAAACTCCAAACCAGCCATAAGAAAAGCTATTGTGAGAACTCCATCCACACTAATTCATTATGAACATAATAAGCAATATAAAGATGAATAAGAACATGTATATGAACATATTTAAAAGATGTAAGAATTTAAAATTTGGTAAGTTTCACCTGAGAGATATTACCAATTATTATTATTAATATTGTTAATCATATCACCAATGACTGATTGTGGGGAGGTTCAGTTAAGGTTATTCGTGACTTTAAACCTATTGGGGCATTAGGTTCATGTTACTCATGTTCCCAATAAAGATAGTCAAGTTTGGTTTAGTTAGCTCACGTCTACAGTGACCAAATGTGGGGTTCAGCTGTGGTAAATCATGCCCCAATGAACAATGCAGGAATCAGTTGATGTGGTTAATGAGCCACTGATTTCCAAATCTTCAATCCAAGTTATTTGCAGAATGTAACTCATGTCACCCACTTTGGTATAGAGAATTAATAAAAGTGGCAATTGCAAGTAAAGGCCTTTTGACAATTCAATGCTCATCAAACTTAACATGATATTCCAGCTAACTATTATTGCCTTATAGTCATAGTATTATTTTGCTATTCTTCTTAATACGATTCCTGATCAAAACTTATCCACACTCAATAGCAGAATAATATTGTCATTGTATCACGACAATGCCAACCTTGTATATCAGTTAATCTTGGGGAAAGGATGTTACATATATAATGTTTAGGTTTATGGCTCTTGATGGAATTAGTAAAGGTATTTTTCTCTTTAACTGTACAGAATGGCATATTACATTTAGTATAATGTTAGACATTACTTTGTATGCATAGGCATTTATTGCTTATGTTGATAATGCAATAGCACAACATTAATTATGTCTAAAAGGTAACCACCAATGTAACTATACATACTCATTGAAGTTTTTCAATTCTCTCAAACTTCCTGCATTCAATCTTTCAACATTTGGAATCAAAGCAAGGATGCCCTGGGTGAAGGTATGCTAAATCAGATTGAGGTAGCCCTAGGAAAGGATACTCTAAACCAATCACCAACAGAGAAGGAATTGCTGAAGGAAGGAATAGATGCTATGTGAAGGTTATTGAAGTCTAAAATGGTTGCTGAATGCAAAACACACGCTGCTAGGGCCATCCTTTTGACAGAAAATGGCCAACCTGATGTTTATTTTAAAAATGTTGCTAGGACAAACAATATTCACAGTACCAGGGCCAACTGTAATTTCTGCAGAGAAAAGCATGCGTGCAGAACAGGGCAGGTATGAAGATAGCATAGAGCAGGTTTTTACATTTTGACCAGAAAAAAAAATTGCTTCTGCATTTTGAAACAAGTCCTTGCATTTTTCCCTCCTACTGCAATTCTGGATACTGAAATTTTTCTGAATGCTGAGTTTTCAAATCCTTTGCAATTGTTTTCTACATTATGCTGAAACTTTGTGCTGATGTGATAAAATTGCAAGCACATTTTCATTATGTTGACAACCTACATTTCTGGAAGCTGTCAATAAACCCCGAAGTGCATAATCAAGGTCAATATTCAAAATATCATTTAAATTGAGCCCAGAAAATTAACAGGCTAAAACTTTAATGTCTGGAGTCACAAAATAGTCATGCTCACTATTGTTAAGTATAAAAATCATGATAGAATGATCCTCAAAAGAGAAATCATAACAGCTTCAAATCTTGCTGGTTTTGATAACAATCATAAAGCCTTCTTGTTGAAGCCATCTATCTTTGATAACTTGATCCTTGAAGTTCAGAAGTGCCTTCTGCATCAAGGATTCAAGCCAACTCCATGATAGTCTTACTTCTTCTCTCAAGCACCGCATGCTGCTGAGGGATTCAACTGTCTCTAAACACCTTCCTTCTCTCAGTAATCCTATAACTACTTGGAAGTAAACACACCCCCATTATCAGACCTCCATATCTTGATCCACGTACCTCTCAATTTTCAACCAATGCCGTCTTGACAAAGGTTCCAAAGCAATTAAAACTCTTCTTTAAAACATCCATCCACATTTTCTTGAAAAAATATCAACCATCAACAGAAAGTACCTCTCACTAAAGATTGTTGATGATTTCCAAGATGGCTAACAGATCCACATGAATGAGATCTAAAGCCCCCTTTGCACACCATGCCCCTTAAATATGAAATGGCTTCTATTTCAGTTACCAGCCAAACACCCTACATATATATTCTTCTAGATAAATGGCAATCCTTAAACCATACTGTTTCTAAATAATTTGGCTAAATATTGAAAATTGATATCCATATCTCTCACGCCACAAAATTGTGCCATTGTCCTCCACATCTAATGTGTGCAAATTAACTGTCAAAATCAATTAAATTGTAGAAACCACCTTTCCCAATGCCGGGGGGCAATCATTCTATCCTGCTTGATGTCAGGCATAATACATTTCTTTCTATAAAAGTCCACAGCAATCATCCTTAACTATGAATTTTATTACATCTCTTAAAATAATCTGAACATCACATATCCCTTATCCTACAAGTGTTCTACAATTTCCCAAAAAAAATAGAATCTACAGAACTAGAATCAGTAGTGAACTTTACATATTAATCTTTGTGACAGACAAAATATCATGATACATCAAAATCTATGTTCCATGGTGTTTCCGGGACGCAGATGGCGGAACAGCAGGGGACGTGTTTCGGGGACAGCAATCTGAGGGCCATTTTTTGGGGACGGCAATATATATATATATATATAGAGAGAGAGAGAGAGTCAAATCTCTACAAGTTAATAACACCAGTATAACAGCAGCAATATAACATAACAATGTTAAAATGATGTTGGATGATGTATATAGGAGCCTGCATGCCAACCACATTCCAAAAAGAAATTGTTTGTTTGTACTTCTCACACAATACCACACTGTACCAGACCATGGCAAATGTACCTTTAATCTCTTTTGCACTCTAATACCATATGAAGAATTTTGAATTGTGATGCTCTTTTGAACAATGAAACATTGAAATCAGAAATCCAAATTATTTCTGTTAATATCAACTGTTATATAACTTAAATCATTAACTATGAATCTGAATCATGATATATTTATTGCTATTATACTATAATTGTTGCTGTCACTGCTGTCATGATTAATTTAATTGTTGTTATATTGATGTTATAGTGCTGTCATGATATATTTATTGCTGATGTTATAATGCTGTCATGTTACATTGCTGTTATAATGCCGTCATGATATGTTTAAGTCTTTTTTTTAAATGTTACAAACGATTATTTTTAAAAACATTATAAAAAATTGTTTTTCAACAAGGGTCACCTGGCCATCTCCGGGACGGTTAGGGAATGTCTGAGACACCAAGCATCCCCTATGTGTTTCATGCCGTCCCTGATTTTGGGGACGCGTTTCGGGATGTTTCTGCATTTTCCAGATTTGGGGGGACCGCTAGGGGACGTCCCCCCATCCCCAGAACGCCTTGGGGGATGGGGACAGCGTTTGAGGGGTGGGGACGCATCCCCATGTAACACAAAGATTCAAAATCAAAGAACCAAAAACTAATTGCATTGTTGTTATCTCAGCAAGATGTCATAAAAGCACACTTTGCCTCAATATTACATTAGCATGTGACATGTCTTCTTGTGGGATAGATCATATTGTTGTTCCAACGTTCTTTTTTCATATGCCCAAACTTATGACAATAATAACACTTTACTTTTTTATTAAACAGTTTATCGGAAGTCATTTTTTTCTTCACTTTACCCTTAACTATGAAGTGCACTATTAGAATATCCAAAACTAGGTTCAGTCTTTTGCAATTGTCTTTGTTCTTTTTGAAATAGATATGAATTGACTTTTTCAAAGGTGAGAGTTTAACTTTTTACCAACAAATATAAAGACTCAATCAATGTTTTGAATGACAGTAACAAACAATTGTTGACCAGAGCAACTTAATCTTCATCTAAAAGTTTGTTGGCAGCAGAGAGTTAATCTCTCAGGTCTTTCATCTTAAGAAGGTGCTCAGAAAATGACCTACCCTCACCCAACTTTGTGGAAAACAGCAAATTTTTCGAATATAGAACTCTACAATTTCAGAAGTTTGAAACTTGTTTTTGAGACTTTCCCGAAACTCATTAATAGAAATGGCATTCTGAACTTCAAGGATCAAATCATCAAAGATAGACAATTTCAACAAGGTTTATTTATAACACTTACCAAACTCAACAAGCCCTCAGCAAAATATAGCGGTTGAGAGGAGACACAAGACTATCATGGAGATGGCCAATGTCTGATGTAAAGGCATGTTGTACAGATATTGGGGTGCTTAGACAACATGTTGGTACATCTCTTGAACGGAAGTTCATGCAAAGGATTGCAAGATGTCATGCCTAAAAATCCTACTTCAAGCTCAAACCAGAGGTAACAAAGTTTCCCACATTTGGTTCAACTGCATATGATTTGATTCCTAATAACAACAGAAATAAACTAGATTCTACGAGCTTCAAACATTTCTTTGCTAGGTGTAGTGAACAATCTAAGGCATATTAAATAATTGATATTTCCTTTAACAAAGTCATAGTTAGTTAGGATGTTGTTGTAAAAGAAACAAAAACTATCTTTAATTGTAATTCTAATAGCCAAGATGGCAGTGATCAGTTTGGAACTAATGCTATGGTTCTTTTAAAATACAAAGGCTCTAATTATTCTCGTACTCCATCATAATCACCAGTGCATTGGTTTCTCCCACACCACTGGTACATCAGCAACAAAGTCGTGGGTTGACTTCAACTCAATAGTTGTTTCTTACCCACTAGAGTCTTAGGTCACACAACAACAGAGGCTCAAGAGGTATCATTCCACTATTCAAAATGTCAGGGAGGATGAACCTCTTCTATAAGATATGTGACCTTAGAGAATGGGGAAAAAGATTATTGGTTCAGATGAGCATGTTCCTTTCACTCTTTCTTCTAGCATTACCAAGGTACCTAAACCACAACAGTAATCAAAGGCTAAGGTACAACTTGAGTGGAAGCATGTCATACAAGTTGAGTATGATGCCTTAAGGAAAAATCATGTGGCACTTGGTTCAACTGCCTCCAATTAAAAGGCCCATTGGTTACAAATGGGTATACAAGATAAATTGTAAAGTTGACAGTATTTTGTACAATTATGGGGCATTTGTTAAAAAGGCTATTCGCTATTAGTGGAGATGGACTATAAGGAAACTTTAGCTCCTATGGCAAAAATGGTCACATTTTTACTGCTTCTCTTTATAACAACTTAGTTTGGTTGTAATATGTATCAAATAACATGAAGAGTGCCTTCTTGAACAGGAATTTGAATGAAGAGGTATATAATGTGGCTTGAAGAATTGTAGGCATCTTGAAATGATCATATGGTTTGTCAGCTTCTTTGGTCTCTAAGGGATCAAGCAAGCTCCAAGAGCCTGGGACGTGAAGATTGATCAGAATTTTCGAGACTCTGGATACAATGAGGTCTTTCTGATCCAATGTCTATGTCAAATGCCATGGTGATGACATTATCATTCTTATTTCCTATGTGTACAATCTTGCCATCACAGCTAGTGACATCATTGCATTGCAGCGAATGAAATCTGAATTATTTTCCATGTTAGCTGATTTAGGCCTCTTTACAATAATGCTCAGGTGTCAAGTTTTGGCTGCATGACCATTTCATTTTCATGGCTCTTGATTCTTTTGGAATAGTATTGCATGATCAATTGTCATCCTTCCACTAAATAAATGGAGGTTGGGCTGAAATTGTCAATGCATAATGATTCATCACCAATTGATGAGTCACTCTACATATAATTGTTGGGAACTCTGATATATCTTGCATTCACATGACCAAATATTTATTTTTCTGTTAGTTACCTTTCTTAGTTTCTGGCACAACCAATGCTTGTTCATTGGCAGACAACAAAATGAGTGCTGTAGATTTGCTGTTTCTGGAATTAGATTGTGTGATAGTTTTTGATGCAAAAACTATCACACAAATTCCAGAAACAGCAAATCTACAGCATTATGGATTGTGGAAATCTCATAGCATTAAAATGAGTGTTGCTATATGTCGAAGGCACTCTAGACTTTGGCATTCTCTACGAGTACAAATGATTTTAGGCTTACAAGATATATAAATTCTAATTGGCCTGATTCAATTGATACTTGATGATCAACTACTAGTTATATTTTCTCTTTGGGATCAAGGGTTGTTTCATGGAAAAATAAACTTCAACATACTAGCTTTATCTTCCACTGAAACAAAGTACAAGGCAATTATCAATGCCAGTTGTGAAGCAGTATGATTACACAAAGTTTTGAGTGACCTGCAACTTTACCAGATTATTCTGACTTCACTTTCCTTTGAAAATCAAAGAGCTTTGAAATTAGTGAAAACCCCAACTTAAAATGCCGACACCAGGACATAGAGGTTCATCATCACTATTCACTACATTCAATAATTGGTTGACAGTGATAATATTTCTCTCGAGTAATACGCATCTCACAAAAAGTCTACTAATCTAATGACTGTAATGTTAGCATGTATTTATTGTTTATGATGTAATAACACCACTTTACATATGCATAAAAGGCAACTTGCAATAATAAATACAAGCATTAACACATTGAATCAACAATTCAATTCTATCACACTTCCAACATGACATGCTTTCTTATATCTATACTCATAAAAGCTAAAATATTTTCAAAATCACGATTGACCATTCCTTGCCCCCTTCTCCAATTTTTTCAACAAACACAGCAAGTTTCTGCATAAAATCAGTCAAACTGATATTTTGACAAAAAAATTATAATTTTTGCAGATTCCAAAAAATTGTGATCTAGCAAATATTCAACCAAAAAAATCAGTTTCTGGGTTAGGGTAATGTTTTTTTATTATTTTTGCAGCACTTTTTTCTTTTCTTTTTTTCCCTAACCCGATTTTTTCCCAGTTTCATTTTGAACATCTTTATTTTTTGGTTTGCCAAGTTATTTCTAAGAAAGATATTGCTACTATGCCTATACTATTCTTAGGTTGTAAATCTTTTTACAACTAAAACTTTTAAGAATAAACATGCTTAATGTATCTCCCTAAACTATGTTATTTAAATATAAACAATTTCTTGTAGTGAAAAGTTGGAAAAATAAGCTCAGCAGGATCCATCATCATGTATCCAACAAAATGTACCTAATGCATATGAAAATTCTTCTATATGTATATCAAAAAGTTCCTCACATTAGATTTGCACATAATTTACTTCATATAACTTTAGATGGATATGAAGAATGCCAAAATCAAGGCTTCTAATTTCCATCTATTTGGTAGGGAAAAACATTATCAGAAATACAGGCTGTAAAACAGCAGTAAGAATTTGACTGCACAAATCTGTCAAAATCTATTAAGAATCACTACACAAACTATTGCACTTACCTCACTCTGAAGAGCTCCATCTGCCCGTCCACGATCTGCAGGTTCTATAGCAAGGAGGGTTTCTAACAAGACCAACGCTGATGGAGGAAAATCTTTGAAAGCCTCTGCAATGCAACATTTGTAGGGGTGTTGTGGTTTGAATATGGTTGCATGTGGTAATTTAGACTTTCTCCAGTACTCTTCAGATGGTGAGCCACATAGCTTAAATATTTTATGCAACTGCTCCACCTAAACATTTCAAATATCTAATGTTATTCTATACTCACAAAATTGAACATTAAGAAAAATATTAAAAGAGCACATTTCTGGAGAGTAAAAACAAACAAAGGGGGCACTCCATTCACACAATGAGGAAAATAAAAAATGTGTATTGCACCACTGAAGCTTTTTGCAACTTCTGTATACAAGTAAGGGTTTTGCAATATTTTCCGTAAGTCACACAATGGCCTTTTTTTGCAATAAACCTAAACTAAGCTATGTATGAGCTATATAATATAGGTGATGTCTGATAAGTTACAAATTTTCTTATTAAGAATCAGGCTTAGGATGGGAAACGAGTGGCATGGAACAGAGACATATAGGCATGTATAAACAAGGAAACCCCACTCCCACACCTGAATATCATTTTGTGTGTAAAAGTTTCACTGGGAAATGTGGTATCCATCCCTGTTTAAGTATGGATCAACAGTAGACGACCTAGGGCTCTTAATAACTTCATTGCCAACTGCTGCATAACCCACTTGAACTTATCATCTTACATCATGATAAATAATTATTACATGAAAGAAAGTACTGAAAGCTGAGATTTTTTAATTATTTGGTTTCTAAAACCAAATATTAAAGTTAATGTACTTGTAACTTCTATGTATACATAAACATATTGAATTGGATGATATAAGTCAGTATGAAAGGCCTACAATTAAATATGTTGATAGAAGACTATTTCAGTATCGCCCCATGATATTCTTAAGGGAAGATCACTTCAGTAATGTCCCAAGGTATTCTTAAAGGCAAAACCACTTCAGTGCCACGCCATAATATTCCTAAGGGAAGATGTTTTACCCCATTATGTTCTCAACAGCAGATCATTCAGTATCATCCTGTGATTTTCATACAAGCAGGTGCCTTTGATATCATCAATTGCCCATGATATTCTATCATGTCAATATATTACTTCCATATCACCATGACGGCCCTTCTGATAAAGAGAGGTTGGATATAATAAGTTGGTCAGAGTCCAAATTAATCATCAAATGTTGTAACAAATTAATACCAAGGAATGTGTGTCTACATATAGCCTATAGGTGAAGTATCGGTTATCTACTCCACATCAATCCTTGTAAGTTTAATTCTTGAGCCATATTATTCATATATTTTATTTTCTGTACTTGTATTTTAAAGATGAAAGCAAATGTTAAGAGGGAGGAGCGACAAACAGTATGATAGATGTGTTAAACATGAATGGTCACAGAATGGTTTCATTTGATCATCATTCTGCCTTTGTACATATTTTCTAATGAATCTTTTGTTCATTGGAGAAGACAATCTTAAATTGAGAAAACTATTATGGTTCTAAGGCTTGGGGCCTCGGCTGAGTTCTTGTGAATAGGTTCAAAATGGGTGGCTTCAGACAATTATGCTTCAGCATATTATCCACAATGCAAATGGATGGTTCCTTAGTGTATTGTCCAAGCCAAATTTGCTACCCAACCCCTTCATCTCAAGACTATCTTCAACCTCACTTGACTTATACACAAGCTAAGATCCATGGGTGGTTCTGTTGTGTCTCGTGAGAGATATCCTTGGTTCTGTTGTGTCTCGTGAGAGATATCCTTTCTTGGTGCTATGTTCCTCAAAAGAGATTGCCTCTTTAGGCCCATTAGGCATCAATGTTGTTGGTTCTCCAAGGTCCACCTATTCTTCCAATCTATAGACATTTTCTTTGGACCAACTCCCTCCCTTCAAGTACTCTTTATGTGTTCTTCATCATCTCCTTCCAAGTAAAGAGATGCTTCATCAATCCCTCAAAAAGGACATTTACTGTCGATACATCTAGGTCACTTGGACCTCCCACTCCGACTTCTCTTAGCCCCAAACTAGTTTTTTTATGCCAAGCATTTCTTAAAAGTTGTTGATGGGGTCATCATTTGGCCCACCTATCTTCAACATCATTGATCTCATATGTTTGAGGATTTCTCTTGGCTAGTTGGAGTGTGTTCCCACCAACTTCCTTTTAAGATGAACAACCATATTTTGTAGTGTGAAAAACTATGCTGCCTTTGTTCTCTTTAGGAGGTAGAATCCAAGGGGCATTTTACTCCAATGCACAATCTGCTCTAAAACCCATGGGAGGTACTATTGTCTAGAGAAAGATTTTGGTGGAACCCTTTCCACTTTCCTCTACTACATTGATCAAAGGTGCTTGACCCTTTTTCTTTGTGAGATCTTAAGGTCCAAGCATAAGACTCTATGTGGTGATCCAAAACCTACCAAATTGATTATTTCTTTCTTTCAACTCATCAGCACTATTGGGGGCATTAAATGCCCTTTGGACACTTGTGATTTGTATAGGATGGGCACAAATTGGTGAGGCATTGCAATTCCTTGCATTCCAGTACAACTACGAGTCCCCAACATCCAACTCTCACTCTAGTGGTTGTGGCTCTATATCATCCGGCATCAGGGGATCTCTCACACATTCATTCCACAATGGAAATATCAATAGCAAGATCACATTACAATCTTTTTCTCCACTATTTGCAATTCTTCAGCCTTCAATATTCGGAAAGGATTTACAGGGCATTGGCTACCTCCTAGGATTGTCCAACTTGGCCCTCTTAGCTCTGGACTCTCCCTAGTGAGCATTTCCAAACTCCACATTAGTACTCTCACTATGATCAATTCCATGGTAATTGATTCCTCCAATGCATTTCAAAACACAAACACTCGATGATTTTGGTTTATCGACTAGATGGCCTTCTATTATTTATTAAATTGTGGGGTCTCCCCCCTTCTCCCTTTTTATTGTACTCCCTTGGGGATTTTCCTTTGTTTTTATTTAGTTAGCCCCCTTTCCTGTTTGTTTTTGTCTAGGGCCTCTTTTTTGCCCCAGTTCTTTGCTATTGTACCTAATGTACATTCCAATCCTGTTAATCTATTTTTGGTTATTTGTGGGCATTAGTATATTTTCTTTCTTTTAATCTTTACTTTCTTACTTATCATCCATCTGACTAATTATTTTAATTTACTTTATCACACAATAAATCATTTACGTTATTGTCATTGATCATGTCATTATTGATTTTTAGGGTATTTTTAAGTATACATATATATGCAGATGGAACTATCAACACAAACGTTATTGCAATAAAGCTACTAATAGCCCAATTTGTACACACCCTCTTGACAACAACCTAAGTACCCTTTGTAACATTAGATGAGCCATGCATATCGCAATGCACAATGATATATAATAGCCCCATGATTAATGAGAAATGCTCTATAAACTAGAGGAGCCACCATGCCACCATGTGATGTCAGAGAGCAAATCAAAGATGTTTCTGAAAATCTATGTTAAAAAGAAATTAGAGACAAAACTAAGAAGTAATATTACATTATCAAGAATTGCATTCCATGTCCTCTTAATCTATTTTTGGTCATTCATGAACATTAGTATATTTTCTTTCTTACTTACTTATCATCCATCTAACTAATTATTTAATTTACTATATCACACAATAGAATTATTTACAATATTTTCATTAATCATATGTCATTATTGTTTAAGGGATATATTTGAGTATACATATATATACAAATGGAACTATCATTATAAAGGTTGTTGCAATAAAGCTACTAATAACCCAATTCTTACACACCCTCTTAACAACAACGTAAGTACCCTTTGTAACATTAGATGAGCCATGAATATTGCAATGCACAATGATATATAATAGCCCCGTGATCAAAGAGATATGCTCTATGAACTAGTGGAACCACCATCTAATGTCAGAGTAAATCAAAGACATCCATGAAAATCTATGTAGAAATGAAACTAGAGACAAAACTAAGTAATATTGCACTATCAAGAACTGCATCCCACAAAACAATGTGCAATATGTCAATATGAATCAACTATTAGAAAATAACATCTGCTTAGGCTGGTTCATAACTTAATGTTGAATGTGAGCCTACCAAAGAACTTAAACCTAGTTTAAAAGCACCCAATAAAGAAATTTGAGCAACTCAACATTGGGGTCAAACATGGGAATGGATAACTATAGACACCCCTAAATTTTGTACATTTCTTAACATGTACTCATGATAACCAAGATAACAAAATTGTGCCCAATGCTACAAAAACAAAGCATATTACCGAATTTGGATTCCAAGTGAATTTTTCATTTGTTTGCCATACTACCAAGCCTTCTATATGAGGTAAACAAAAAGAACATCAAATATAAAAGTCTTGTTTATCCAAGTTTTAGAGACGGGTCAAGAATAGGATTCATGGAGGACAACAAAAAAATTTAGATTTAGGGGACCACTTGGGGAGCAGGGAACAGCTATTAAAATAGTATATGAAATTAATATTTGAATTTTTAAAATACAAATAAATCAAAAATAATGTAAACAAACCAAAAGAAGAAGAAATTCTAAAGAGTAAATACAATACCATTCCATTAATTCCATAATCCATATAATAGACTAATAATCAAACATACTATTAAATATTGCATAGTGCATAAGTACATTGAGTAACAAGCTCAGAAATCCCAATCATCATCCAATAGATTTCTCGAAAATTGATCCTTTTCCTCTCTTTTCCTCTTCCTCTTCTGGGTGAAGGAAAAACAACAAATGGGTGTCAATTTTGAAAGTTCTTTTGGGTGGAATGCCTTGGTGGGACCCTATTTTAGGGTTTTATTTGTTTCAGAATGTCATTTCTTTTGTTGTATTTCATGCATTTCATGTGGGGGACAATCATAAAGTCTCTAGTACGGCCAAGGGACAAGCAAGGTGTCACCAAAAAGGCGATGAACAGAGGTACACCCCAAAAACATTCAAAAAAGGGAGAAAAGGAGTGTAGTTAGTGTACAATGACTATTATTATGTTCTGATAAAACAGGTTATCCGACTATGTAATAATTGTTTGTTGGCTTTGGGAGCGGGGGCCCTAGCTCGGTTGGCTAAATCTTTCCTGTTGCAAGAGGTTGGTCACGAGGTCTAGTCTTCCCCACCCCTGTGGTATCGGAGGGCGTGTCGCACCAGTGCCGCCGGTCAAGTTAAAAAGTTTACCAGGCGCACTACAGTTTATAGGGGGTCGTGCTACCCAATTCCTGCAATCTAAAATAAAACAAATTGTTTGTCGACTTTGAGTAGTTATAAGTGTTGGTTGGTCGACGGTTGTGTTCCTCTTGGCACCTTTAAATAGATTGTGCATCATCAAGGAAAGGAGTATGATCTAATCTGATCAACTCTAATCCTTGGTTGACCATTTGTGGTCCTCTTTTATAATAATTTCATGTGCGAAAAAAAATATATTTTACTCTTGTATTTGGTATGCATTGTTATCCCTATTATTAATTCATGCATTTATTTATCAACTAGAGAAGTAAACATTTGGCGTCATTGCCTTAAAAGAAATCAAGTCAAATTTTAGAGATTCATGCCCATAGACCCCAATAAAGGGGGGAAGAGACCACAATGTGGTCAAGACCAAGATATCAAGCAATCTTTAAGGATTGTCAATCAAAGGGAATGAAGAATGCTAAGGGGAATAGTTGAAGAAATCAAAGGGATATTAACCGAAAGTCTAAGACAATCTCGAGAACAATGTAAAATTTGAAGTGTAAGTTGGAGTTGTAGTTGAGTAAATAAAAAGACTCCCATGAAAAGAAAAAACACAAAGGCAAGCAAAGTGGGAAGAAATAGCAAGGAACTTACCACTCCTTGACAAAGTATACATGGGCCTTGTCGATCAAGTGGAGAAATCATTAGTACAATCACCATCAGAGGAAGAAGCATGAGAAGGAGAGTCCACAAACTCATTGTTGAAAACATGCGAAAATAACATCCAATGCATTGAAGAACTACTACTCACAAAAGAGTCGATGGTTGGAGGATCTAAGCCTCAAGCATCGAGACAAAGGGAGCACAAGCAATCTTTCAAGGGCAACTTGAGTGTGCGGAACACTAAGACGAGATGAGTAGTGGATTCATACATGGCCGAGAGTGCAAGAGAAGCACCAAAACATAAAAATAAAAAATCCACAACCAGGTTCCAATCACAAAGGTTGCATCAAGGAAGAAAGATGGTGACTCCCTCGGCAAGTCCAAACGTGGAGAGGCAAAAACTTCTAAAATTCATAGGTAACAAATCCAAGGATTCTATAAGGCATTGTAAAACTTGCAAAACAATATGGAAAGCTAATGGCTAGGATGATAGATCTTACTAGTTAAGATAATTTCCAGCAACTTTGAGGGGTATAGCAATAGATTAGTACACAAAGCCCAAAGCAACTCGAAAGCTACATGAAACTTGTTAATGAAACCATTAGGAAAAGAATTCAAACTTCTCCAAGATGACAATGAGGTTGTAGCAAAAATCTTCAATACAAAGCAGGGGAAAGCATGAAAATGTGAGAACTTACAATCGTAGGGTCAAAGAACTCCTGGTAAAATTGGAAAACCAACAAGGCAACAATCTAAAAAAGCAATGGTTCATTGAAGGACTACTTCCATCATTAAGAAATAAGATGAAGGTAGTACCACCCTCTTCATATTCAAAAGCCTACAATCGGGCAATGGAAATAGAAAGTGAAGATAAAATGTCATTGTACTCTAAAAGAAAACTAGACGAAGATGGAAGTTCGAATGACAATAGTGACAAAGAATCGGGAATTGTACGAGCACTTCGGAGAGACATGCTCCAAATAATGAAAGAATTGAAGGAAGAGAAAGAAACTAACGAACTATGGTGTATTGAGCGTAAAACTAAGGGGCACACAAAATGTAATTGTTTTAGAAAGATGTTTTGTGAGATTTTCCAAGTTATGGGTCATTCAATAAAGGAGTGCCCATAAGCCTAAAGACCAGGAGTACACAAGTACTCTTTATGCAAGGAGAGAATCCCACTTCATCGAAGCCACAAAACACATCTCCAAGCCATTATCAAAATCAAAGAAGAGGTCAAAGTCAAATACAAAACAACACCAAAGGACGTCCAATCATACAATGCCAACAATGTAATGAATGAGTACACTTCGCAAGAGATTGCCAAAATAAGGACAAAGTGCAATTATCGTGTAAATGGTGTGGACCTAGAGATCATGAAGACATTGGATGTCTGAAGCAAAAAGCCAATGTCAGCATGATTGATGTAAAGCATAACAAAGTATTGGTTGTTACTCGTGCCCAAGAAAAGAAGGTTGTGCACCCAAACCCATGTAAAGGAAAAGAAAGGCTTCATGAAGCAACGGGCCAAAGTAGAGAATTTTATGGCTAATGAACGATGCCACTCAAATGCAAACACAAGTACGATAACAAATCAATTACAATCCGAGAAAAATATTGCACGGCAAGTACTTCAAGCTACCATACCAATTAAAGTAGTAGATTTATTCCAAAGTATTCCTAAATTCCAAAATGTTATGACTAGTACTATATCGGTGGAGAATGAGATTATGCATGTTATGGCCCAATTGGAATCTGGTGAAATGAAGATCCAATAATTGAACCTCCACTATCGAGCGACCAAGTAATTGATCCAATATTATTAATAGTTAGCACAACAAAGAAACCAATGATGGTAAATATGGAGATCCTTGGAAGGAATCTCACCAATACAATTGTTGATGGTGGGTTTGGTGTGAATGTA
>VDFB02062012.1:0-13291 GCA_007258455.2 Sequoia sempervirens | reverse complement strand
AATAACTTGCATCGATACACCTTGTGTTAAAAAAAAATAGATTTGAATTCAAACTCATGTGTTTCTATATATCAATGTTAACGCATGTGGCTTTAAGTTATTGCAAGCTTTTCATGTTATCTTGAACTTTGTTAAATTTAATTTTTTTCTTGTTAATGTTTGGTTCACTTAAATTTAAACATTAAGATGTTTAAAGTAATTTATTTTTGTGGACAAATCATGGATTGATATGACAAATCATGGACCGCCACTTCAAAGTATATTTTCCTGTACAAATGATGAGATACGCAGATTGCGTGGTTTTTTAGTTGACCCCAACACAACAGGGGTTTATAGGGATACATGTTAGTCTATTCTAGCTAGCTTAGAGAGGATTAAACAGACATTAGGTGACACTATAGTAGTTATTCTTGCTCAGATGCAACAAGAGGTTAGTGGTGATGTTCTCTTGCAGTAGTTCAATTCCAAGTCCGAAAAGAAACTGTCAAATCAGAATGTTTTCCACATTACATTGGTAGATCCCAGGTCAAGGCATATCAGGTGACTAGATGTGTCAATGCTCAGATAGCCCCTCTAATATACCCATGTTTTCTTGTAGCACACGGTCGTTATCCAAATAATGACCAAATTCCTTTATATTTTGTACAACAGTTGTACGATGAGGTTCATTTGGGTCTCAATGCCAACTACTTGGACCTACCAGCATATTTTGGTCAGGGGCGTGGTAGGGTTGTTGATAGGGACCCTCATCGTCGAGTAGATCAATAGGCTCCAACTTATTGGGCCTTGGTTGGGGAGAGGTTGCCTGCTATTTCCCCAACCTTGGAGCCTATTGCAGACTAGGTTGTCATTGCTTCGTTGGGAAGCAATTGACAATGTTGCTGATATAGTAGTTGCAACATTTAGGATATCTTTTGATCATGTGGGTAGATATTTGATGAGTCATCCTAGATGATTCAAACCATTGGATCATGCTACTGATCTTTATGCTATCGCGGGTGTCCCTTCACCAACAAACATGGATGGTCTTACAAGAGACTGTATGCTTCGGAGTACAACGATTTGTTTGAAGGAGGACCTATTGGAGTCATATGCTTTCATTGCAATAGAGTTTGGGATCCCATTACATGAGGTTAGAGGACATATGGATTGAGCTTGCCGTTCACATCCAGGATCCAACTAGGCGACAGATCCTTCACAACATTCTCATCACCTTGGCAACGCTGCACATCCTGATCCACCTATAGATCTTCGGTTGCTGCGAAGGTAGATACACCTACTGATCCTTTTGCGAGTGTTGAGCATCATACATCCCAGGGCCTAGATTCACTTGAGGAGCAGTTGCAAATGATGGGATCGTGAGGTTATATGGATATTCTGTTACATGTAGACTCGTCGTCGATGCCATCTCATTTGCATAGTCCACTACATTCATCATTAATGAAGCTAGTCAAAGAGACTTGTTATACACGTATGTATGTGCACACATGCACGATTTAAACTTGTTTAAACTTTAAATTACTAGTTTTACTTAAATGGTAGATAGTCCTAATGTGCACATATATATATATTATAGAGGGAGTTAGCTCATATTACACCTAGTTTGAAGACGAAGCATGTATGTAGGCGTGATTTAGTTGATGCGATTAATGCTAGTGGGCAGGGGAGTTTTAAATTTTAAAATCATGTATTCATGTATGTATATAATTTGTACACATGTATATATATTTAACAATATGTTAATTTAATGTAATTTACTTAAATTATGTACATGTGTTGTACTATCTCCAAGGCTCGATGCATCCATTAGAGTAGGATTTTCACTTAAAGGGTCGCTTGATTCAGAGCTGGCATGATGACCCTGCCAATGGCTAGACTTTTCTAGACATTTTTAGATATTTGTAGACATTTGCACATACATTACATTTGGAATGTATTGGTTCGTTTTTGAAGATGTGTTGACCTCATTTGATGCAAAGTGTTTCTTTCACCATTCAACAACATCATGTGCATATTTTATACAATCTCCCACATAATTCATTTGATGCTTTCTTGAAACATGTTTGATACATACTCTTGCACCATCATGTTCACCCTTTCCATTTCCACTCTCAAAAAAACTCCAAACATGTGGTATATTGTCATCTATATTGTCATTTCGATGATATCTACATAGTGCATAAAATGGCCTTGATGATTTGAATTGTGACGCACATCTATCTAACCATACAAAATGTTTTTCAATTTTTACACCCATGATTGCCAAATATTCAAATAACTTCTTAAAACAGTGTTCTACAAAATGTTTCATGCTCTTTATCATCACTAATATAAAAGTAATTCTTTCTTAATGACTCATGATTCAAATGTACTGTCAACACCATTCAAATCCATTTGTGCATGTCGATAACACACATGCACCATAATAATGATCTGCTCTGAAAATTAATATTGTGATTGAATCTCTTTTTGATGTACAAAAGAGTAATTTTTTGCAAAGTCAACTACTGATAAAATTGTTCCAAGTGGGAAAGTATTTTTTAATTTGTGAAATTGTTGTGCTTGCCACTTAGAAAAGAAACATGATGTATGTACGGTTGTATCAATTTACAAAAAATTTCCATAAATGTTCCAATAGGTATCTCCTCTTCTACATAATCTAACCTTGTCGTTTTTTCCCAATTTTGGTTTGAAACTATATGTACTTGTAACTCTTGCAATTTACAAACTTTGTCGAGTCGGTATCTTCGTTTCTCGAAGGCATTTTAGCCAAATTTCCACATGTTTGACAAAGTCCTTTTATGCAATTTATTTGACTAGTTGCATTATCATCATTTGATTTATCACATAAGATGGATGCTATGAATTGACTTGCCTGTTTAGGAGGTGCATTTTGAAAACCATCACTTTTTTTAATTTTTCGAAACACCTGCTAATGGAGATCAAATTCAATATGATAACGACAACAAGTTTTCAAAACTGTGTTTGTCTTTATATAATATGGCCTTAACCTTTGAAACATTGTTTGCCCAATCTTTATTTGAGGATTTGAACTACAAAACATTGCATACATCTCATTTTGTGTTATGTCTAACCAATGTTTTGTATGTAGTTCATTACTATTGGGTCCAATTCTATGTTTGATAACATCTCCAATATTTGATAGACGGGTATGATCGTTTTAAAAAGTTGAGATTAAGTTCCTAACACCTTCAAACCTGTCAGATCGAGGAGCTCTACACATAATTGCCCAATTGTCTTTGGAGGTACTATCATCCAAAACCTTTCTTCTTTTCACATATTGTGTTAGTGTCTTTTTACTAAAACCAATCTCAGTTGAAAGTGAAGAGATTTGTCTTTTTTTGGCCATTTTTTCACTTAAAATAGATGTCAACATCACTCTTTTTGAAATGGTTTTATCCGCTGATCAAAATTGTTTCTCAACGGAGCCCAAACCTTTTTTTTAACATTTTCAACAATATTTTTTTTAGGTGTGAACTTTTCCTCTTTTTCATATTTGAATCTACAATGGCTCTTTTAGCTCATTATTAAGAAGTACAATTGATAACAGTTGGGTTTGATCAAGTGTATCAAGATTATTGAAATGAACAATTATTTCTTTTGCAGTTTTATTCATTGACCTCCTAGTAGTATGTCTAGGTTGTTCAACATAAAATTTCAATTTTTCCATATCCATTTAAGTAAATGATCTAAATTTCTAGAAGAAATTTTTCTTTTCACCTCTTTAACTAGATTCATATGTTCATCTATGCTGGTAGAAAGAAACGTTTTTGACCCCTTTCCAACATCCATTGTTTGCATTTGGGCCTCCTCTAGCATCAGGTTGTGTTCTTCCAACCTTGGTAGGTATCTAGAATTTGGCTTGACTTTTGCTTAGGTTTCTACTTTGTTGGGTCCCCTGCACACAAAAGTCACTATATAGAAGAGCCCTTCAAGCCGAGGCTATAACAAGCGAAACATGTTTTTCTTTTCTATACTTGGCTTTCTTTAACGGAACTGGCCTCCTAAAAAACTAGAAGATAGTGAATTGATACTGAAATGTTTGAAGAACACATGTGGGAGAAAAGTGTGATGAATCAGAAAAGTCATGACCTTTCTTTTTACCCATTATGGATGAGCATATGAATCTTCCTAAAGAGGTGAAATGAAAAATCTCTTCTAAAAATTTAGATCGTTTACTTGAAATGGATATGGAGAAATCAAAATTTAATGTTGAACAACCTAAACATACTATTAGGAGGTCAATGAATAATAATTGCTCATTTGATACGCAATCAATTGATTGTTATCGATTGTACTTTGGTAATATTTCAAAGAAAACCATTACAGTATTGGGTGTAGATTGGTGAAGACGAGGACCGCACTTTAGAAAGAGATATTGTGAAAATGTTAAAAAGTTCCCCGGGTTCCGATGAAGCAATTTCGATCATTTAGGTAGGCCATTTCGGAAGGTATGTTGACATCTATTTAAGTAAAAAATGGCGAAAAGGCGATCTCACTGTGAATTGATTTCGAAAAGACGCTTCAGCATATGTGAAAGGAGAATTTTGGATGATAGTACCTCAGAAAGCGATTGGACAATTATGTGTAAAACTCTTTGATTTGACGGGATTGAAGATGTTAGGAATTTGATCTCAATTTTTTGGAACAATCATATCCGTCCTTCATCAAATAGTAGAGATGTTATCAAACATAGGATTGGGCTCAATAGTAATGAACTACAAACCAAACATTGGTTAGACATAACACAACATGAACTGTATGCGATGTTTTGCAATTTAAATCCTCATATAAAAATTGGGCAAATAATGTTTAAAGGTTAATTAAGGCCATAATATGTGAAGGCAAACACGGTTTCTGAAAATTGTTGCCGTTATCATATTGAATTTTATCTCTACTATTAGGTGTTTCAAAAGATTAGAGAAGAAAATGATGGTTTTCAAAATTCACTTCCTAAACGAGCAAGTCAGTTCATAGCATCCATCTTATGTGATAAATCAGATGATGATAATGCAACTAGTCGAATAAACTGCATAAAAGGATTTTGTGAAACATGTGGAAATTTGGCTAAAATGCCTTTGAGAAACGAAGATACTGATTCGATGAAATTGTAAAATTTACAAGTACATAAAGTTTCAAACCAAAATTGGGAAAGATTCGACAAGGTTAGATTATGTAAAAGAGTAGATACCTATTGGAACATTTATGGAAAAAAATTCGTAAATTGATACAACCGTACATACATCATGCTTTTCTTCAAAGTGGCAAGCACAACAGTTTCACACATTTTCACACATTAAAAGATACTGTCCCACTTGAAACAGTTTTATCAGTAGTCAACTTTGCAGAAAATTTTTTGTATATCAAAAAGAGATTCAATCACAATATTACTTTTCAAAGCAAATCACTATTATGGTGCATGTGTGTTATCGACATGTACAAATGGATTTGGATGGCATTGATAGTACATTTGAAACACGAGTCATTAAAAAAGAATCACTTTTATATTAGTGATGATAAAAAGCATGGCACACATTTTGTAGAACATTGCTTTAAAAAGTTTTTTGAATATTTGACAATCAAGGGTGTAAAAATTGAAAAGCATTTTGTATGGTCAGATGGATCTACGTCACAATTCAATTTATCAAAGTCATTTTATGCACTATGTAGATATCATCAAAATGACAATATACTACATGTTTGGAGTTTCTTTGAGAGTGGGTATGGAAAGAGTGAACATGATGGTGTAGGAGCTTGCATCAAACGTGCTCTAAGAAGGCATATAAAAGATGCATATGATGTTGTTGAATGGTGTAAGAAACACTTTGCATCAAATGAGTTTGACACATCTTCAGGAACGAACCGATACATTCCAAATGTAATGAATGTGCAAATATCTACAAATATCTAGAAATGTTCAGAAAAGTCTAGCCATTAGCAGGGTCATCATGCCGACTTCGAATTGAGCGACCTTCTGAGTGAGAATCCTGCTACGATGGATGCGTCGAACTCTAAAAATAGTACAACACATGTACATAATTTAAGTACATTATGTTAAATTAGAATAATGTTAAACATATATACATGTGTACAAATTATATACATACATGAGTACATGATTTAAAAATTTAAAACTCACCTGTCTACTAACATAAGTCATATCAATTGAATCACGCCTACGAATATGCTCCGTCCTCAAACTAGGTGTAACATGAGCTAACTCCCTCTACAATATATATATATATGTGTGTGTGTGTGTGTGTGTGTGTGCGTGTGTGCGTGTGTTTACATTAGGACTATCAACCATTTAAATAAATAAGTAATTTAAAGTTTAAATTGTGCATGCATGCACATACATATGCATATCATAGGTCTCCTTGGCTAGCTCCAATAATGATGAGTGTAGTGGACTATGTAGGCGAGTTGACACTGACAACAAGTTTGCATGTAGTAGCATCATTTGCAACTGCTCTTCAAGTGAATTTGTGCCCTGGGATGTATGATGCTCAACACTCGCAAAAGGATTAGTAGGTGTATCTGCCTCTACAGCAGTCTAATGATCTGTAGGTGGATCAGGATGTGCAATGTTGCTAGGGTGATGACAATGTTGTGAAGGATCTATAGCCTAGTTGGATCTTGGATGTGAATGGAAAGCTCTACCCACATGTCCGTTGACCTCATGTAATGGGATCCCAAGCTCTGTTGCAATGAAAGCATATGACTTCAATAGGTCCTTCGACAAACAGCTCGTTGATTCTGAAGCGTATGGTCTCTTGTAACACCATGTATGTCTGTTGGTGAAGGGACACCCACGATAACATAAGGATCAGTAGCATGATTTGATGGTCTGGGTCATCCAGGATGACTCATCAAATATCTACCCACATGATCAAAAGGTATCTTAGATGCCACAACTGCTATATCAACAACACTGTCAATTGCTTCCCAAAGAAGCAATGACAACCTGGTCTGCAATAGGTGTCAAGGTTGGGAAGATAGCAGGCAACCTCTCCCCAACCAAGGCCTGATAAGTTGAAGCTTGTCGATCTACTTGACAATAAGGGTCCCTATCAGCAACCGTACCACGCCCTTGACCAAAATATGCTGATAGGTCCAAGTAGTTGACGTTGAGGCCCGAATGAATCTCAACATACAATTGTTGTGCAAAATATAAAGGAATTTGGTCGTTATTTGGATAATGACCGTGTGCTGCAAGAAAACGTGGGTATATCAAAGGGGCCATCTGAGCATCAACACATCTAGTCACCTGATATGCCCTAACCTGGGATCTACCAGTGTAATGTGAAACACATTTTGATTTGATGGTTTCTTTTGGGATTTGGAGCTGAACTGCTACAAGAGAAACATCACCACTAACCTCTTGCTGCATTTGGGAAAAAATAGCTGCCACAGTGTCACCAAGCACGGGTGTCACTTAATGTCTCTCTAAGCTAGCTAGAATAGATTGACATGTATCCATACAAACCCTTTTTGTGTTGGGGTCAGCTAGAATACCACGCAATCTGTGTATCTCATCATTTGTACGAGTAAATATACCCTGACCTGGGATCTACAAGTGTAATATGAAAAACATTCTGATTTGATGGTTTCTTTTGGGACTTGGAGCTGAACTACTGCAAGAGAAACATCACCACTAACCTCTTGCTGCATTTGAGCAAAAATAGTTGCTAAAGTGTCACCAAGCATGGGTGTCACCTAATGTTTGTCTAATCCTCTCTAAGCTAGCTAGAATAGACTGACATGTATCCTTATAAACCTTTGTTGTGTTGGAGTTAGCTAGAATACCACGCAATCTGTGTATCTCATCATTTGTACGAGTAAATATACCCTAAGGTGGTGGTCCATGATCTACCATATCAGTCCCTGATTTTTCCACAAAAATAAATTACTTTAAACATCCTAATGTTTAAATTAAAGTGAACCAGACATTAACAAGAAAAAATTTAAATTTAACAGAATTCAAGATAACATGAAAAGTTTGCAATAACTTAAAGCCACGTGCATTAACATTGATCTATAGAAACCAAGGAAACCCGGGGACACGTCCCCTGTTCGAAATGAGCTATCCTTGTCCTCGGGTACAAGGGGACGACTAGGGGATGGTCCCCCCAAGTTTCCTTTTTTTGAAAATGCACAAGAAACAGTTCAGAAATGGGGGGGCTGGTGGGAGGAAAAAAGGGGACGGTTGATCGTCTCGGGGACAACTAACTGTCCCGGGGACAACTAACTGTCCCGGGGACAACTAGGGGACACCTAGACATCCTCCAACCGTCCCCTACGTGTCAACAACATTTTAAAATCAAAAAACACATTTTAATTAAAAAAACCCTCAATTCTTGGCTTATGTGGGCCCCCACCTTCCATGTTGCCCTTATGGCCTAAGCAAAGGTCAAATGAACAAATATCAACCGCTCAGCCAATCAATGCACATAATGGAAGCAAGACACACATGTTAATAATGTCAACATTGTTATTCTTCATTAATTCTGAAAAAAAATGATTACATCAAATATTTTGGAAAATTTACATCAACCACCACTTTTCTATGCTTGTTCCAATTACAAACACTCCTTCTCTGAGCTCTACTCTCAACTATAACAACAATACTCATTCAACATATATCTTGACTTAAGGATTCTGATGACTATTTGACTTGGCCCTCCAAAAGCAAGTTCTAGAGTCCTCATCTTACATTTGGACTAGTTTGTTAAAGCAAGAAAGAAACTGATGGGGGAGATGAAACAAATCATCTTCAGCTTGTTATAATAAAAAAACCATTCAATGTAACTGGGAAACATTTACTTGCATTTTCATAAGTCAATTCAAAATATCTACAAGCTGCTGAAAGTACTAATAATCATCATATTTCCTATTTCTCTATGCAACATCTTCATTCTCTTTTGCTTCACCTTTGTATTTGTCGTCAATTTTTACTGCATTTCGACAACTTACAATCTGTTTCAATGAGTATCGAGACTTTAGAACTATTATCGTCTTAAGCTATCGAGCTGCCTTCATAGCTGTTGATCAAGAATTGATCAGAAATCTTATGAGTTCTTATTATTTTGGAAGGCATTAAAAGCCTATGTGGACCATATGGCAGCAATGTAGCCTTTGGGCATTTTGATATAAGTTTATAAATTAACTTGGAGGTTGTATCATGTATGTTAATTTTGAATTTTGAATGCGTATTGAGTATTGACAAAGAATGTTGAACACAAATGTTATATGTTAAGGTTCTATAATATATATTATGCATGCTTTATCCATGTTTTCATATGAACATTTAAAATTTCCCTATATTTTATATAGCTGTCCCCCCGCCATCCCCAAATTTGGCCTCAAAAATCGAAACTTGGGGACTCGTCCCACCGTCCCTTGCCGTCCCCGTCCTAGAAACTTAGGGTAACACTGATAGAAACACGAGTTTGAATCCAGATCTAACTTTTTTTACACAAGGTGTATGCATGCAAGATATTCAAAATCCTTATGTACATTAAAAATAGAGGTCTAAAAATTCAAATATACACGTACATTAATTTATTTTGTGAAGCTTATGAATTGGCATTGATTATAACCATTTAAAGAGCTTATGTTATTGTTTCTATTTAATTATCCCATTTCAGATCTATTTGATCGCCTTCCTTGGCCCTCCAAAATTAAAAAGTTGTGTAGATTTTGACTTGTGTAATATTGTTAGTTGGCAGCTCTAATTACCCACATTCTCAACATGAGTCTTAGGTCATTTGTCTAGATTGACATACATCTCAAGGTATACAATTTAGAGTTGCTTCTCTAAAAGTTCCTACTTATATCATATTACTCTACTATAGTTCATAGCTCATTTATTGATGAATACAAATTTTCAATGACAAATAATTTTTTTGGCTTTCTTTTTGAGTTGAAGGATTTATTGTTGCTTTTATGGAAAAATAGGGTTTAAGGTACTTCTATGGATGCTAGAGGTTGGATATCCAAGCATACCTAAAAGGATACATTTTTGGTAGAGCTTGTTGTACCCAAACCACATTTTTTTCTTCATTAAGGCATTTTGCTTAAAAGAGTCTAACCCTTGCTAAAATGATGTCAAATACAGTTTTTGGGCAATATCAAGCATGGAGTTTGGTCAGTGTTGTGTCAGTCAAAGGCAGTATCCATTGATTAGAACCTGAATTGGGGACTCAGAACGAAGCATTTCACAATGGAGGAGCATTTCATCGATGACAATGATACCTTTGTATGGTCATTTCAGTAGCTAAGACGAAGATTTCAGTGGTCAATTTATGAAAATTCTCAGAAAAAGCAAAATTGGCCTCAGAGACTGGGCTTCTCTTTCAAGGCCCGTGTTTTGTGGCATATGAACACAATTAATCTCTCTTTAGAATTACCCCATTATTCGATGTGCTATCCTCAAGGCTATCCGGAGACTCCTAACCTGTGAGAACGTCGGTTGAGGATTCCTGCAGGTTATAGATTGCAGAAGCTTGTCATTTTTAACTTTTGTGCCCCTGTAGCTCAAGGGCGCACTTCTTAAAGAGGGGTTAGATCTTGGTATTCCTGATTGTTGATGCATTTGATCTCTTCGCGACTAGTCTTCCTATCTGACGAGCTATCGAATGCAGTCATCCGAGTCCCAGAGCTCGGGCAATCAATGTCAGAAGATGAGATTACGAGGAGAGTTCATATCACAAAAATTTCTCAATTGATGAAATTGCGCCCCTATAGCTCAGGGGCGCCCTTCAAAATGACCTCTGAGATGGTAGAGTTTACAGGTGAGGTCTTCCTGACATCTGTGCTTCTCCAGTCCGGCTTCGCAACACACCAGTCAGCCTGTCAATCCGATATTCTGAAAGATCGTGGCAAAGATTCTACCAGGCACGTAAATCAGCTGGTAGAGGAACATGAAATATTCATTGTAGCCTCTGTAGGCTAGGGGTGCCTAGCCTTTAGGCCTGTCAGATGGAGTTGTTTGCTTTCACAGTCTTCACGGGACTTGTGCGCAATTACTCTAGCTAGCCAACGAGCCCAACTGTTAGCCTCCGGGATTTGGCAAACGCTCGTACGTGCGAGGTCTTTGCAAAATACTGAAAAAACGAAGAAAGCTCAGAAAATGGCTAAGTCTAGTCGTATATTCCATCTTGGGAAAGGTGCCTTTCTTTTTGAGGTCTTAGAAGCAGTTTTCTTGCTTCATCGCCTCCAGAGACATCTGTCTTAGGTCCTTTTGGCTACGCGTTGAGACATACGGTGCTCAAATTAGGCTACCACAGCTCCCAATATCAGAGGTTGAAGTAGGGCATTTGGTTGAGAGTTGTACTTTCGTCAAAATGGTATTTGAGCCTTTTCAGGCCAGGGGTGCCCTTACTTTTGGGGTCCTTAATGCAACTTTCAGGTGCCTTGCATATATTCGTTGGATGCGGAATACCTCTAGTCACGCAATGACCCTGTTATTTAGTCAGTAGGGTTCATCGTTCAACGTTAGCAATCATTTGAAGTGTCAAATGGTAGTATGGAGAAAAGACCAAGTTTGGTGCCTGAAAGTCAATTTAATCAAGGGCGTCTAATTCTTTGAGGTGTTAAATGATGGATTTTGCAGTGATGACTCCCAGCAAACATTTCTTCCTTGCTCTGCAGGCTTTGTAATGAATACACCTGCTCAGTCCTAGCATCACCTGGTCACCCGGAAATCAGTGTCGAAGATGGCCAGTTGTAATTTTGTAGTCAGCTACAAAATAGGAAGTTAATAAAAAACGTAATATCTTGAGCAAATGGACGCCTATGAGGACAAATGAGGACTTTTTGAAATCAGTGAAGTTCGTTGGGTGAATCCAAAAGCTTTACTTGGTTTGTCAACTGATTAAAATAATATTAAATATTTATTTTTGCATATTTGAGCATTAAAGGGCGATTTTCTAAAATTGGCGCCTCTTTTTGCTGGATTTTCAAATTGCATGATAAATGTTTTTATTATTATTTTTATTCCAGACTTCAAGACAGTCTCAGTTTGAATTGAAGGGGTCCAATCAAAAGCTTTCTATTTCAGTCGAGGTTTTAAATCTTGCAATCAGCATTATGGTGCGAATTTTCTCTATTTATTCATGGCGCCTATCATTAAACATTCATCCAACTTAAGCAAAATTCGTAGTTCTTCAAAGCAGAGGCGAATTTTCATAGGTTGGGTGAATTTATTATCAGTCTCCAGTGGCGATTGCATCAAAGAATTCTTTTTGTAGGTTCAAGTTCACATTCATCAGCAAATTTGAAGAATAGGGGGTGATTTTCACAGAAGAACATAGAAAAAACGTCTTTCTCCTCTTTGATTCTCAAATTTCTCTCAAAATTCAATTCACATGTTCTTGAAGTTGACAAATTTTGGCAAGTCTGATCATTTGGATTGATTCTATATAGCTTCCTTGAATTAAATTCATGTGCTTGAATTTTTAGGAATTTTTAACTCCAGAGCATCAGTTCTCGAGTTTCTAATTTTCTCAACTGAAAATTCTCTACATGGTCGAGTAGAAGTCAAACTTATGCATTTCTGATGTTCTGGGTTGTCTTAGAATCTTTTTTTGGACAAAACTCATCTTAGATTTTTCGCTGAAAATAACTCTTCGGCAGGGTATTTTTAGCCTCAGCAAGCTATTTTTAGCTTTCCAGAAATCTTGTCAGAACATAGTCGAGTTCATAGTCAACAGGCGAGTTTTTTAAAATGCAATACACTCAGCTCAAATACAGGACCAAATCAATCCTTACTCACGGCTTCATCGGGACAGTTGAGACGAATCTCCACAAGGCGCTGCCAAAGGCAGTCCTAGATCCAGTCAAAATTAGAGATTCGATTATGCAGAACATTCAGCAGTTCGGGTTATTAGAGGCCGCTTCCATACCTATCTCCTCGCTCATTGTATTGAGTTCGGTGGATGTCTTGTATTAAGCATTACAACTCGCTTACTCATGACAGTGTCAAGAGATGGACGAAAGCTATTTACGCCTCAAGCCTTTGGACATTGAAAGAAGTTTTGGTATCCCTCAACACCTAAACAATCTGGTTATTTCTATAGAGCAGTGCGAGCATGCATTCAACGCTAATGTGGACAAGTGCCAGAGCAAAATGGCAGAAAGATGGTTAAAGCAAGCAAAGAATAAATTGCCAAACAATGTGGGTCGTGGTGAGTACAAGGATGAGTACTCGATTCTAATTACACTCTTGAATCGTGTCTCAGGTCATTCACATGCAAATGTTTTCTAGCCT
>VDFB02062011.1:0-31177 GCA_007258455.2 Sequoia sempervirens | reverse complement strand
ATACCTAAGAGATAGGGAGAGAGAGAGAGTGGGGGGGTGGGAGGGAGATACTTGAGAGAGAGAGGGAGAGAGAGAGGATGTGGGAGAGAGATAGAGGGAGTGAGTGAGAGAGACGAAGAGAGACCTGACAAAGGGAGAGGGGATAGGAGGGAGAGGGGGTGGAAGGGAGAGACTTGAGAGGGAGGGAGAGGGAGAGAGAGTGGGAGAGAGATAGAGGGCACGAGAGAGGGAGAGGTGGTGGTAGGGAAATACTTGAGGGAGAGGGAGAGGGAGAGGGAGAGGGAGAGGGAGAGAGATAGAGGGAATGCAAGAGGGAGGGAGTGGAAGAGAGATAGATGGAGTGATTGTGAGAGGGAGAGGGGATAGGAGGGGGAGACTTGAAAAAGAGAGAGAGGGATAGAGGGTAGGATGAAGATACTTGAGAGAGAGAGAGAGGGAGAGGTGGTGGGAGGGGGAGACCTAAGAGAGAGGGAGAGATACAGCGTGGGAGAGAGATAGAGGGAGTGAGAAAGAGAGGGAGTGGGAGAGAGAGAGGGGGGAGAGAGGGGGTGGGAGGGAGATATGTGAGAGAGAGGGAGAGAGAGAGGGAGAGAGATAGGAGGAGAGAGAGAGGGGTGTGGGAGAGACATAGGGAGGAGGAGAGACAGAAGGAAAGACTTGATAGAGGGAGAGAGATGAGGGGTGGGAGGGAGAGACTCAAGAGAGAGGGAGGAGAGGGGAGGAGGAGGAGGACTTGAGGAGAGAGGGAGAGGGAGAGAGTATAGATAGAGGCGAGATAGAGACAACGGAGACAGAGAGAGAGAGAGGGAGGAGGTGGGAGGGAGATACTTGAGAGAGGAGGAGGGAGAGGGAGAGAGATAGAGGGAGTGAGAGAGAGAGAGGGAGTGGATGAGAGATAGGGGAAGTGACTGTGAGAGGGAGATGGGTTAGGAGGAGGAGACTTGAAAAAGAGAGAGAGGGAGAGGGGGTAGGATGAAGATGCTTGAGAGAGAGAGAGACAAAGGGAGAGGGGGTAGGAGGGAGATACTTGAGAGAGAGGGGAGAGAAAGGGGGTGGGAGGGAGAGACCTGGGAGAGGGAGAGAGTGGGAGAGAGATAGAGGGAGTGAGAGATAGGGAGTGGGAGAGAGAAAAGTGTGTCTATATGAGAGAGGCGGGAGATAGAGATGCACCTGAGAGAGTGAGAGAGAGACAGGGAGAGAGATAGAGTGAGAGAAAGAGGGAGAAGGAGAGAGATAGAGGAAGGGAGTGAGAGACCTAAGAGAGGGAGAGGGGGTTATGAGGGATAGACTTGAGAGAGAGAGACAGAGAGAAAAAGATAATGACCTAAGAGAAGGAAATGGAGTGAGACAAAAAGACCAAAGGGGGAGAGAGAGAGGGAGAGTGAGAAAGGGGATTGGAGTGAGATAGATTTATTTAGGTACTTAGGTGGGAGGGAAAGAGACCTAATAAAGGGGATTGGATTGAGAGAGAGTAGTCTAGGTCACGAGGGAGGGAGTAAAACCTAAGAGAGAGAGAGACTTCAGAGGGATAAAGAGTTATCTAGTTAGGGTAACGAGTTAGAGAGTGTATGAAAGGTAAAACCTCAACTATCCATCTACTATCATAAACTATGCACTCTAAGCATTATCAAAGTTGTCGACCAAAGAGAGGGGAAATTCAAGTTTTGTTCAAAGTAGGTCATTTGGCGAGCGCAAAATTTGGCACTCTCCAAATGACACAGCACATTTGGCGCACGCCAAATTTGGCACTCGCCAAATGTGATGTGTCATTTGGTGAGTGCCAAATTTGGCACTCACCGAATGGCTTGATTTGGACGTGTTAATTGACAGGATTTTCCAAATTTCCTCATATTTTCATCTGTGCTCCCCATCTCATTTGCACATGTTTCAATGCAAGTTTATAAAAAAAATAGCATTGAACTCTCTCTTAGCTATCTAAATATATAATTCTTTTTTTCATTTGATTAAGGTTTTCATCTGTGGCTTCTATTGTAAATGCCTCCATTTTTGGTCAAAAACCAACATGTGCTAGTTTTATCGAAATGTGAAACAAATTACATTTTTTGAAACTAGACTCCATTCTACACATGATGAAAAAAAATCAATTTTCAATTAGTTTTCAAAAAAATTAGTGGGGAGCATGCTCAAATTTTAACTTTTCAGGATGTGTCCACTTTGAATATTCATAAAATATTATATATTCATTAAAAAAATTATCCAAAAGAACAAGGATAAACTACATGGTGTTAGCTAATTTCTCACAGTTGGGTTGAAATTCTAAAAAAAAAATTAATCAAAAAGGGGGGAGCCCTCAAGCGGTATGTTTTTTTTTTATTAAAAAAGGACCTATTTGGGCCCCTTCCTTTTTGAGACCCTTAATCTTTTTAATTTCAAAAAAACAATAGTAGCTTAAAACTAGACTCGAAGCACTTCAACTTTTGTTCTTGCTGCATCTTGAAATTTTTAGTATAACTATCTTCAATTTCTCGTGCAAATCAAATTTTTTTGATTTCAAAAAAAAAGTGGCATCTTAAGAGCCAAAATTGTGTCACAAATCCATGCACTTACCCATTGTTTTTTTGTATTGGTAGGCTCCTTTCTCTTTGTTCCACTAATAGAGGAGAAATTCCTAGAAGACTTGGGGGCAACTAAAGAGGGGGTATATGTTCTATCAGATCTTCTTGTGCTAGATGCACCTCTTAGAGAGCCAGACATGCATTTGGATTTCTCCATTCGTTCCTTTGAAAGGCCCATAATATTCACTGCCTATGTAGTCATTTTCTCAATAGATTTCTTTATTTGTTTCTCCCTCTGTTGCATGTGCACCTCCATAAAATTTTCTACATATGTGACATATCTTTCCTCGGAGGTTTCTTTAGGTTTTCTCAGTAGATGGTTAGCTAGACCAAAAATTACATCCTCCACAACTTCATATCCCATCTTTTGGATACACACAGTCCTAGGCTCAATAGCCTCTAATGTGCAACAATCCTTGTTCACAATGAAAATGATGCCATTTTTGTACTGTCCCACCACACTCTTTGGAATCCTTTCTCTATCTTACATATTTTCTTGGAAACTATTAAAGAATCCCAATAGTTCCTTCTACTAAGTTTCTTTATATCCTAATCTCAACAACTAATCTTTGATTTGATGTGCCACTGGTCTTTCCTTCAACCACACTATGTTTCTAGTTCCAGGAACCTCATTGAGAAATTAGAAAAGAAAACAAATAATCGAGGTACCAAATATGAAGGGGTACCAAGAGTCCTTTGTATTTTGAAAATTCTCTAGGATTTGTTCCCTTAAAAACACACACAAATTATAGTTAGCACCTTTCTTAACCATCTCATAAGCAACATTGATGGTAGTTGTAGAAATAGAGTTCTCTTTGTTTCTGAAATATTTTATACTCTATTACCATTGATGCATGTTTCACCATAGGGTATTTGATTTCCTTGATGGTTAGGGATCTCCTGACATATTTTTTGCCAATTAGGTTCATCACCATTTCATTCTTCACAAATTTGAGCACCAAAACTAGTCTGATTGAGCATAATCCCATAACAACCCTAATCACCTCCTTGTTAATTAAATGAGGAATATTCATTCACATAAACCTATCATGAATTTGGCTCAATGTGAATCTAACCACTCATCCACATAGCATAAGATAGGGAAATTATTCTAGACACCAAGCTTCTTCTTCGCAAAACCAACAAACTCAGATTTCAGTTCAAAATTTTCTCTGGTGATTTCATTAAACCATACATCACCCAACTTAGAGTGGTTTCACTCTTCCAATTTATCATGAATGTATATTATGACATCTTTAGTATGTAACACACCATATGGAATGCTTGAGAAAGTACCATCTAGATCAGTCATCCTCATCTTATTAGGGTCCTGTTCAAATTTTGGATAGGGTTGATCCACAACCTCAACAACTTTTGGGGTATACATCTTCTAATTAAAATGAAAGTGCTTCAAAAAATAGGGTGGATAGAAACTGTAAATACCTTTCATTCATAGTCAGTTAGGGTTTCATTCATAAGAATTTTGAAATGCTTCACTTCACTCCTTCATTTCTCTTCTCTCTTCAAATATTCATTTACAAATGACTTAGATATATGTTAAATCACTTATAAACCCCTTTTGAAAATAACCTAATTTGCATTGAATGCACTAATTTGGAGTTAGGCAAAAAATCTGATAACCCTAATTGTAATGCATAGTCACCTTCAATTGCTCTGCAAACTTTTGCATCTTGATATTTTCCACTAATTTTTTCACCAATAGGTCAAGCATGTCAACCTATACCTCATATCCATGTGTTGGACGCATCAACACCATATCTTTGATAGAGGCTTTATGATCATCTATTAAAACTCCCCTTGAGCCACAACTCTTAACTTAGTTTCCAGAGGAAACATTTGCACCAAAAGCTAGCACAGACTCATCCTTAACCTCATTCCCCTTTTTATTTTTCCATATCTTGTTCATCTCTTTCTTCATCTCTATTGGATCAACCTTTTTCACTGGATCATTCTTCTTTACTAGATCAACCTTTACATTCTTTCTTCTGCAAAACTTAGCAATATGTCCTAACTTATTGCATTTGTGGCATTTGACATTTTGAACAAGCTTACTTCCACCCATTCTAGATCTAAATTGATTAGCTTTGTGCCCAAATTCATTGCATGTATAACAGTAGTCATTGAAATATTGAAACATCATACCATTGTTATAGCCATTCATCATTTTATTTTTGCATTCACTAGCCTTATGATTAAATATTTTGCATATAAAAAACTAACCAAGAAATGATTGAACATTTTGATTCATTGTGTTCCATATCCTTATGTCCAAATTTATTGTAGGAATAGAAAAAACCATTAAAATATGGGTACCTTTGTGCATTTGGTTTCTTGATTGGTGGTCTTTTGAAGTTTTTCCTCTGATTCTGGACCTCATTCCTCTTCTTGTCCTCAATCTTCTTTTTAGTCATGTTTGGAGTTTGATCTATCTTTGAGCTTTTACCTTTCTCAAACCCTAATCCTTCTTTGTCTTTAGATCTCTTCTGGTTTGCAATCACCTCGTCAAGCTTTGTAGTACTTGCTGGCAAAACAAGGATAGACAATTGAGAGGGGGTGAATCAGTTGTCATAGAAACTTAAACTTTTCAAACTTAACTTAACTCTAATCTTAGATCTGATGAATAAGAAATTAACCACAAGCAATTAACACATCAAAGAGACAAAGAACACCAAAATTTTTTTTACGTGGAAACCCTGTTAGGGGAAAAACCATGGGGGATGTTAGTCCAAAAGATTATACTCTACTAAAAGTATAATGAGGAATAACAAAAGGGGATCACTTCCTAGAGCTCACTGATCAATTACAAAAGGGGATCACTACCCAACAGAGTTGGATTAACAATCTGAAGGGTATGAATTGAGAAAATAGCTTCTGCTCAAGCCTAATTATAGTTCCAATTAAGCTCAACACTTCTTCACACTTCGCACAATCTTCTTCACACTCTTCTCTGCAATCGAATGATATTCACATAGGAGCACATGAAGCATACTTTCCATCGATAACACAATCATTCTTATATATTTGCTACAAGAGATTTCATCACAACATGGTTGGCCAAGAAAAATAAATTATATTTGCAATGTCGGCCCAGATTAACAACTAAATTCTTAATGTGAACCCTCCAAGGTTGGCCACAACATAGTGGAGACCAAAATTAACATCTCCAACATATAAATACTTTAATTAATTTCACCTCAAACATCTGCAACACACTATCATTAACATGTCGGCCAAGAACATGAAAAACCGAAGATGTGTAAGAAAAGATCTTCAATCACGAGCTCATCGGATCAATCGGATGTATCACAAAGATAGAGAATGAACTAGAGACATCTAAGAACACCAAGAAACAACAAAGAATCATCCAAAACAAATTAGATAACCAAAATCACACAATCTTCATTCAGGAACACTAACAAAGACAACAAAAATACTGTCAGACCATAACTCTCACAAAACTTCACATGGACCTCTGAAACTTTTGATAGATGTTCTAGACATACTCAACAATAAACCCTTTAATCCACATCAGCTAATCATTAATTTACATAACAAAACGCCTTCGTGACCTGCACAGTTCCACTGAGAACCTAGAACACTTTCTCTTACAATTTTCTCAATATCCTCGACATATACAATAGTTGATACACCAAATGCTAATAGTGTTGACATCAATGACAACCACATATCAGCAACACATCCACAACATCCAAAAATATCCCAACAGTACTTTTCTTGAATATTTATTTTCTCCAAATTTAATCTCATGGTTATAATTTCTAGTTCAAGATTTGAGCATTCTTCATATGTCTTTCAATTTAGCATTCAGGCAGTCTTCAACTCTTTTACTTCCTTCAATCTAAAATTTCAGGTTGGGAATGATCTCATTTGATTGCTTGAGCTCTTTGATCATGTCTATAGTTTTCTTTAGTTTCTCTCTCAATATCTTAATGCATTCATCTTCATCACTAGGATCCTTTTTTAGATCTTTGTTCTCATACTCTATTTGATCCAAATCACCCAAGGTAGATTTGAGTTCTCCTTCCATATCAATAATGCAGATTTCTTTAGTAAATCCTACCATAGGAATTTCTTCTGGAGGAGTAGGATATCTCCTAGTAGCCATGTGTTTAACTCCAAGATCTACCTTAGCAATCAAGCCAAATGAAGAAACCATGCTCTGATACCAATTGTTGAACACCCAAAATATTGAGAGGGGGGGTGAATCAGTATTCTTTGAAATCACTTAACCATTTAAACATTCATTTCAAGCATCATACTCAATTTGTAGTAAGGGAAGAAACCATGAAAACAACCATCAAATCATATAAGACATGAACATCGGATTTTTATGTGGAAAACCCAAAAAGGGAAAAACCCCAGTGAGGATTAGCTCACAATATATTATAACTAGTTATAAGATATTACAAAAAGGATCATTGCTAGGTGGAATCACTATCAAGTGGACTCATCATCCAGAGAATAAGAGAAATAGAAGAGAGGGGTGGCTCACTGACAAGTTTTGAACTGTGACAAATGCATTTACAATGTGCAAGAAATTTAGATCCACTGAACCTCAAAACACTGAATCAACACACTTCATATTACTCTACTCTAACGCTTTGTTTTTCTCTGTATTTGTATTACACTTGCATGCTCTTCTTAGGAATTCACATCACACATATTATATAGTATGTCTCACATATCATATCATCACCACAAAATCAACAAATGATCTTACATTTATACCCATTGCATTCACAAACACCTACAACATCAATTAGGTCAGCCTAATTGGATGTATCATTCAAAACAATAACTTGGTGGCTCAAGATAAAACATACACACTTCGTGCCTTAATTCAAACTTGTAACACATCTAAATAGGTTGTCATGAACCTATAATAGCTCCACATACTGTTCAACACTTCCTTTAACTCTACATGACCTCAAACATGTTAGGTCGACACCGCTGATGACCTAACACCAAAATACACCAACTAATTATCTTCAAACCAATGTGTGGACTTCCAAACTACACACCACTTGGAACTTAGATGTAGCTAACACCTGTAAACACTTCTGAAAATCTGCAAGATCAAATATTCTTCCTTGGTGATATGTAGACTAATCATTTAACAAGTACTTTGTATATGAGACACTAGCACTGGTAAACCTAAAATACTATCATCCATAACTTTTGCACCGAAGGTCAAAAAAACATGAAACTTTGGATTTAAGGTCCTCATTAACACACCAAAAAATCCTTAGAACCATAAATAGAAATACTTGAAGATGAATCAATGTGGACCCAAAAACTAATGCTCTGTACACTAAAAACTATGTTATCACACTTAGCCAAATAATCAACTCATTTGTTCTACACCAATGCTAAAATTTTGCATCTTTATACTAGATTTCCATAATTTCAAACACATATGCACATTGGATCAACTGATCATCAAAGTAGACCTCAAACCACAATGTTGACATCAACGACAACACTGTATTTGCACACTGTATATCTCATGCTCATGTTGCCAACAAGCATCTCAATGACAAACTCCTTAAACTTTCAACACATATTTTCTACCATCTCTTGCACAAAGTGATATTAAACATCAAAATTCTTAGTATGAGTATGATATGTGGAATTCTCAGCCAAAAAATACTACTTTGACTATCACAACCAATTCTAACAACCCTAGAACCAAAACCAATACTTGTACACAACCTCTATAACCAAAATTCCTCCTTAGAGGCATATGGATTATTCATATACTCTTCTTTGGTAGTTGAAAAAGAAACCATGTGTTTTGTCTTACTCGTCTAAATAATTTTACCATCAAATAGAAAAAGCACAACCATTAAAGACCTTCGATTATCCAAGTCACTTGCCTAGTTTGTATTCACAAAACCCTATATGTCCAATCATCCACGTCACCAATTTCATGACAACACAAATAATAATTATAATTACCACAAAAATATTTAAAAATACTCTTAACATAAGTTCAATGCTTCTTACTAATGTTAGAAATAAATCTACTTAAAACTCCCACTACTTGGGCATTATCTATCTAGTAAAAATAAATACGTACATCAGGATACCAAAAACAAGTTAGTATAAGACATGTTAGATATATCTTCAACATTATCATATAATTTAGGACACATTTTTAAAGAAATATTAGTGGCAACAAGAAATGGAATACTCATTGATTTACAATCATGCACACTAAACTACTACAAAATGGTAGCAATACACTTACTCTAACTTAACCAAAGATTTATGTGTACTTGATCCTTGTTGATTTCTATCCCAAGAAATAATTTTGCAACCCTCAAATCCTTTATATCAAATGTGCTAGAAATATGAGTTTTGAGCTCCCTAATCATTATTGTGTTACTAATAAATAACATATCATTCATGTATACAAGACATTGGTTAGATTTTGATCATCAATAAATCTAACATAAGCACAACGATCCTCCATGCTCTTAAAAAAAAACCTAATCTTGATGTGAAGCATCACAATTCAGGTGCCACATCATGGGTGACTAATCTTGACCACATAATGATTATAATTTTAACCTATAGACTAAGTGTTCATTCTTTTTTACATTTTTTTGTCAAACTATCTTGCAAAACCTCCTCCCCAAGATCCCCATTTAAGAAAATAATATTAAACTTTATTTTTTCAATATTATTTAATCACAAACTAAAATAATAGATACTAGTAATCTAATAAAAGTTAACTTAGCAATATGATAGAAAATTTCACTGAAATTGAGTATCTCTCTTTAGGAGTAGCCCTTTGCTATCATTCTAGCCATGTATCACTCTAACCATCTATCTAGTAACTTTTTATTCTTATACACCCACTTTCATTGAATGGGATTTATTCCCTCAATGCAACTAATAAGATCCTAGATGTCACAACTGTATAAGGCTATCACCTTCTCTTGCACATGGCCTACTCATAAAATTCATCATCCTTAAAAAATAGAGCTTCTTTTAATGATCTAGGTTCATCACTAATACTCAATAAAATAAACACATAATAATAATATAGTGACTTATAGAGCTACCAATTAGATTATATTTTCTTGTAGACCTCCTCATGGTAGGAGTAAGGGGATTTACCTATTTTTGTATGCTCGTCCTACACATGTCCTTATATGAACTCTCTTTTTCCTATCCTTTTATGCATCAATTTGTTCTTCCATATGTGCATCTTCTTGCTTTTCAATCTTAGTATCAAAATGCACTTTTTTTTATCTTTTTTTAATTGTTTTAGACCTAAAAAAAATCTAGTCCCTTAAAAATCGCATCTCTAGAATAAATCATTTTTTAGGTTAGAGGATTCTAAAAATTATTTAACCTTTTACTTTCTCACCATAACCTATAAAAATATATTTTTAAGTTTTATGTCTAGTTAATAAAACTTTTCCTAAGGCACATGAATGTAAGCCTCATAATAACAGACCATTAAATGTGAAACAAAATCCTTATTATCTAATCCATATTTCATATGGTGTTTTTTCAACAAGAGTCAAATAATAATAAATATTAATCAAATAAAATATAGTACTTATAACCTCTACCCAAAATAACTAATCCAACTACATAACGTTTAGCATACTTTTGGCCCTTTGTATTAAAGTTTGGTTCACTATCTACAACCCCATTTTGTTGGGGTGTGTAAGGTGTAGTATTTTTCTGAACAATACTTGTATGTAAAAACATTCTTTATCAAATTCCCTAAAGAAAATAGTCACCACCATTATGAGATCTCAACACTTTTATTTTATAATATATTTGTTCTTCCATTGATACCTTAAATTCCTTAAACATAGTGAAAGCTTCATATTCAACATGCAAAAAATAAATTCAAATGTTTCTAGAAGCATCATTAATTAATACAACATAATACCAATATTTTTTAATGGAACCCACCTTCATTGGATCAAATAGATGAGCACTCAATTATACTGGGGGGTTGAATCAGTATAACAACAATCTTTTACTTTTCAAAACTTAATCAACCACAACAATAACACTTTAAAAATTAATCATCCAAATCAATAACACACATGCAATATCTAGCAATTAAGAACACATGATTTATGTGGAAACTCTTGTGGGATAAAACCACAAAAAAATATTGCCTATATATATATAGATCTTCTTCGTAGGCACCAACCTACTTCTCTTACAAACTTCTTTTGTAGGCACCAACTCACTAGAGACACCAAGCCCCACTTAGAGACTTTGTAGGCACCAACCCACTGGAGATACCAATGCTCACAACTGAGAACCAACTCAACAAGAGACACCAATCTCTTATTTTGATAGGCACAAACCTACAAATATTTCAAAGGATGGTTTTTCTTCACAAGATCTTAACATAGATACACTTTTCTTCACAAATCCAACTTTAAATGATGTAATTCCTTCCTTCACAAGTCTAATGCAATGTCCTACCTTCATAAGTTTAATCTCAACTAATGCAATGATTTTCTTTATATTTTTGTCTTAACATTTTGTTTAATTTTCCTTACATAAATATGCTCATAGAAGATTCATAGATGTACACAAATTAACCTCATACATAAGCAATTTAATTTGATGTAAGTTTGCACTTTAATCTACTCATAAGATCTGATAATAACACCTTCAAATCGACACACAACTTTGCTATATATAGTTGCTCTCGTATCTAATATAAATATGTTGCATTCTTCATATACTTTTGCTTAATTCTTCTTAAAAATTGGAATGATATTGCATTTTTGACTTTCTAATTTGACCTCCTTGCATCACCCTTTTATATCACTCAATATGCCTCTTCAAAAGAATGCATCCCTTTACAAAAGAGGTTGGCCTTATTTGTAATTGGTTTAAGTTTATTTTTCATACATTAAGGGAGGTGACTAAGGGGGTCAGTCTTATATTCACAAATTTCAAATTTAACCTTGGGCATAAATATATATCTCCTTTAAATCTAGTAACTCTTCAAAGAAGTTGACCAACATCATGGTGTAAAAGGGTTAGCCAATTCAAAATTTATTTTATTTTTTATCATACAAATAGGGTCAGCCCAAGTAAATATTGATTTCAATTTATCTTCTAATGCCCAACATGAAGATAGAAGTTGGCCAATATTCACAAATAACAATAAACTCATCTTTTTGGTCTCTTGAACTTGTTTAACGATTAGTGGCCTTGGCGAGTTATTTCCTTTTTATCCACACGATGACAACCACACATCTTTGACATCCTTTTCCTATATTCCCCTTTGACATCAATGACAATATTTCCAACACAAACACATGTTTGAATAAATGATTTCTAATAATCTATTTTTCCTATAGCTTTCAACAAGAAATGAAGATCAATGAAGAGGTTGATTGAGACGAACATTAGTGTGGCGTTGGGCAGGAGTGCATGTAGTGCCCAACGGGAAGAAAAGTTTTTTTATTTTAATGGAGATGATGTGCAGGGTTTGGGCACGGCTTGTCTGGTGCTACTGTCTACTGGGGGTGGACGAGTGGCCTACAAGAGCCCTTCTCCTCTAGTGGTTGGGGCTCCCCTTGCTCCTAATGAATGTTGTGGATCCCCTTCCAAGTTGACAATGTGGGAGTTTGTTGTTGCATAGTTTCTTCCTTTTGCTCCTACTGTTGGTGGCCTCCCTGTTGGTACTCTCCCTACTTTGGGTTGCTTTTGGAAGTCCTTTTCTAAGGAAATTTCAAAGGATTGTGCTCGATCTATGCTTGCTCTGACTAGGGTTAGATATTTTCCCTGTGCCTGTGCTTCCCCTATTGTGGTATGTGGACCTGAAGTTGCTGAAAATGAAGATTACTACTTGAAATAGGGTGTGGTCTGCAAGTTTAATGACCTGTGGCCTTCCCTTCCCAATCTCCATGATTGGGTTTCTGTCTCTTGGAAGCCTATTTTCTCTGGGTAGATTGAGCTTTATCCTAGCGTTAGGGGGTTCTTCTTAGCTTCCTTTTTCTCCTCTGTGAAGCGAGACTATGTGTTGGATAGGGGGTGGATGTGGGGTATTCATTCGTTGTCCATCAAGTCTTGGTCTCGCTCTTTCAATACTCTTACTGAGCCGCTGAATATCAGGCTACTTTGTGTCTGACTGTCAAATATCCCTCTCCAGTTTTGGGAGGATTCCTATTATGAAGCTATTGGAAACACCATTGGAAGCTTTCTGAAGGTGGACTCTACAACTCAGGATCTTAGGCATACTATGGTGGCTCGTATTTTAGTTGATTTGGACATCTCCAAACTTTTCCATGGTGATGTGATCTTAATGGTGGAGGAAAAACCTTGGATCAAAGATGTTGGACTATGAGGGCCTCCCCTTTTGGTGTAGGAGGTGTTTCCCCACTGGTCATTTGGCCTCCTAGTTGCCCTCTTGCTCACTGTAGGGGCGTCGCTACTTGGTGGAAGAATGGTCTCTTGTACCATCTCATGGTTGGCTCTCCCTCTTTGGATGATTCCTCCGATGAGGGTGACCCTTCCTTGGTTGTTTCTCCCAAGGAGTCTAAGTCTTACCAGGCTCCTCCTCTAGCTATCCCTTCCATGGAACCTTTGTTGCCTCGATCTGCTGTCGTTGTTTAGGTGAAACTTGCCCGTCCCTTGTTGAACGACTCTATAGGTCCTTTGACAGCTCCTATCTCCTCTTCTTCATTGCCAGCTCCTTTGTTGTGTGGTGGCTCCTCGCCCAAGGTGGCTATTGAGGATTCACTCCTCTCACCTCACTCGGTGGATTTTGATTCTGAGTTTTCCTAGTCTGTTGTGCAAAGGAAGAAGAAGGGACTCCCCAAATCTGTCGCTTCTTTGTGCCCTCGGGTTAAGGGAGTTAGATTGGTCCCCTCAGGTTCTAGGGTTGTCTAGTCCTTGTTTGTTGTTCTACAACTGACTCTTAGTGGTTTCTGTATGTGGCCTATTTGGCTTATTTTTTCGGGCCCTAGTGGCTCCTGTTTGTTCCTCTCCTAGTTCATGTTTTGGTTTGAACTAGCTTCCTTTTGGCCCTGCGGGGTTTCTGTGTGAAGGGTACAACACCCTGTAAATGCTGCTTATTTAATCAAAAAAACATGAAATGAAGATCTATTTTAATTTCTAAACATATAGTTCTCACATAAATTATTTTTATCAATAAAATTATTAAAAAATATATCAGCCAATTTATACAAATGTGGGTTCCACAACATACACACATTTTTAGTTTTAATAGTTATATTGATAGAGTTACAAAATGTGAAGGAATTTAGCCTAAACTAAGTCCCAACTTGAGATCCTTTAGCTACCACCAGGTTCCCTCTTACCGATTTGGAACCAAAATCATTCAACTTCAATTTTGGGACTTGGTTTAAGTAATATCCTCTTCCATAGATTGTATGTCAATATGCCATGTACCTAAAGCCATGTTACCCCTTGGGAGGTCTCATGCCTTCCCTATACTAATAGGTGGTCATGTTTGGAAGCCACATTTCAAGTGTATGTCTTATCTAGTGTTATATGTACTTACATAGGTGTATCTGGTCATCAAGGCCACATCCCTAGTTTCATTTTACCAACATAAGAGGAAAACTTATATACCTTCACGATTATCTCCAACCCATATGCTTTCCATGCCTATCATTCAATATGCCTCAGTGTTTATTTTTCACATGATGTATTTATGAAATTCATTTACATGATACATCACACACTTAGCTTACATCTACTTTTCATGTACTAATTCCTCTCCTGCAACTCCTTGCATCCAATAGATGCACTCAATTGAAAGAGAAAAATGTTTGTCAATATTACCTAAGTCTCGATCACATAGCATGAGAGTTCCTAATATGTCATACTATTCTAACATTCTATTTAAACATCATCTAATTGAGCGATTGAATAATCAATAGCAATTTTACACTTCATCTCCACCAAAAACAATAAATATTTATCTTATTCTTATCATAACGCCATGTAACAATGCCTGATTTGCCACACCACTTCACGTGCAGAGGAAAAATTCTGCGCCGCCTCTCCCATACCGGGACTCCTGAATTTCTCAGCTCCGTCACAAATTGCTCCCTGCACATTTATTTCAAAGAATCTTTTGAATGACTCACTATAGTTCCAAGTAATTGCCAATGTCACTTCGACCAGACGATTGAAGTTTGAAGCTGCAATTAAAATGAAAGTGATATCGTTGCAATTACAGTCACTTAAAATGAGACATTGCCTGCACGTTTATTGCATTAGATATTTTCTCGCAGGAATCGCTAGAATTCTAATTAATTGCCAATGCCATTTCAATCAGACAGCTGGAGTTTGAACTTTGAATTAAATTGAAAGTGATATCGTAGTAGTTACAGTCAAATCGAAGATGAAGAACGTAGTGATATCGTAGTAGTTACAGTCAAATCGTGCCCCGTGTGTTCCCATCCCCTTCTTATGGGAAAGCATTGTTCAAAGTATACTAGCAATTTTGTCTCTTATTTTAAGACAGCGTTATCCCATCATTTATGACTAGTTCATTTTTCAAAATTTTCACATGTTCTTATGGTGTCTTTCAAATCTTTCGTCATTGAGCATGCTTGAAGGTTGTCATTTTGAAAGTCTCATTGTCATGATATTGCTATCAGGATTCAACTGTGTAGTTTTGAGTCAAACTCATTGACCCATGTTTCATGAGTAGTGGTTCAACAAGAACCCATCTCTCATGATATCGAATGGTCCACTTAGCACTCATTGCATCTAGGTGATGCTCACAGAGGTGAAGCATTGGTCCGTCCCGGGAGGTCACCCATCCCAGTACTGCTCCAGCTCAAGCGCGCTTACCCAGGGAGTTTTTTCCAAGGTTAAGCCCGCTTGAGTTGTTACCCCATTTGTACAAGGTTAAGTCTCATTGTCATTGGTTAAAGCATGCCCTATTTTCGCAGTTTGTCAAACTTAATCAATAAATCTCGAGTTTAATTGGTTAAAATAGGCTGGTGATGTCAATTCCAACATCAATATCAGATGGAAAATTATCTTATGTATATTTCCAACTATGCTCAAAAGTAGCCTTGTGCATTGGTGAAAAACGTGAGAACAATTAAATTCTGAAAAAATATGAGATTTTGGAAAAGTATGACTTAGTGGGATGTTCCTAAGAATATTCCAAGCAATGTGGCTAGTTTTTGTAGCAACCCACTTGTTGGTTCAGGAGAATTTAAAGTTTCAATTTTTCTGACCAAATTTCAAAAATCACTAAAATCAAAGATCTAACTGTTTGAAACAAAATTATTTTTTTGGATTTCAGTTGTCATTGTGTTTTCATCATCTCAGCAAAATTTCAAGACAAAAGTCTTTACCATTTTGCAGTGTTAAGGGTGATTAGGAGCTTCATTAGAAAAGTATGTGAAATATTTTAAAGCTTTTCCAAAGCTTTAAATATTCATTAAAATGAGTTTTTTTTAGCATTTAAATGTGTTATTTGGTTTATGGTGAGGTTGAGTGAGTTTTCATATGCACAACCTTCACTAATGCTACCTTGCTAGTAATATCAAAACTTCAAAATTCCTTTGTTGCTCTTATGCTCACATTTTTAAAAAATCTAACATTTTATTGCTAGCTTGCTCACATTTTTGAAAATCCTAACTCTCCAATGCTCTCATGCTCACATTTTTGAAAATCCTAACCTTTTATTGCTAGCTTGCTCATATTTTTGAAAATTGTAACTCTTTAATGCTCTTATGCTCACTTTTTCAAAAATCCTAACCTATTATTGCTAGCTTGGTCACATTTTCGAAAATCCTAACCTTCTAATACTACCTTGCTCACATTTTGGAAAATCCTAACCTATTTGTTGCTAGCATGCTCACTTTTTTGAAAACCCTAACCTCACTATTGCTACTATGCTCACATAATTGAAAATCCTAACCTCTTTGTTGCTAGCATGTTAGCCGATTCAAACTTCAAAACATGAGCTTTTTAGAGGAAGGAAAGGAAGCAATTATAGTCAATGCAATTTGCAGGTGAAAGTTATGCATGCCATATCTGCAGAACATGCATTAATGGGTTTGTTTAAAGGATTTCAATGAAATATGGCTACTTGAAATGCCACAATTGTAGAATATGCATTAAATTAATTTATTTGAAAACTCTCAAGAAAATGCAATTGTGTTGGGCATTGGAAAACAATTTAAACAATATTTTTTTCAATTTTACATAGTTTTAGTAAAGCTATGATATTCTTTTCATTTCCCAATGAAATTTTAAAATTCAAAACATTTTGGAAAGAAGAATAGAAGAGCAAAACCCAAAAATGTTTTGAAGAAATTATGAGAGCTTTATGAGAAGATCAATGCACAAATCTAGTGTGAAGAAGAATGTGTGATTCATTTGCAAGCACACAAATTGTTTGACATAATGCCTCAATGATATGTTGTCTTATGCGATGCAATAGGCACAAATTATCATTTGAAAGTGATTCCCTTACGCATGAAGAAATGGAAAATTTGGTAAATGAATTACTAAATGGTATATTGGAGGAAATCATGAGTTTCTTGCTCCAAGAATTAAGGTGACAGTGTATTATATGGGAAAATTGAAGAAAAATGGGAAAGTATCATTTTTGCAAAGGGTATTGAAAACCCAGAATACTGAGAGGAGGGGGGTGAATCAGTATTCTATTAAATCATTTAGACATTAGCCATCCAATTATCAAAACATATTCAACTACAATAATGAATGAAAGAATTAAAAATCCACAAAATTATATAACACATGAACAGCAGGATTTTTACATGGAAAACCTAAAATGAGAAAAACCATGATGAGGTTAGCTCACAATATATTATATCTGGATAAAGTTTATTACAAAAAAAATTCACTACATGTGGACTCACTATCCACAAAGAATAAGATATAAGAAAGAAGGGGTGGCTCATAGCCTATTGAACTATTACAATTGCATCTACAACGTGTTGGATTACAATACCAATGAAGTACAAAATCATCTTTGCACCAATCTGGATCAATGCACTGCTTTGCTCTGAATTCACACAATTTGCACAACTCTGATCACATTCACATCACACACATGTAGGTGGAACATTATACATGCCATCTATCACACATCACTCTCACATCATCATCAAAACACCAAAAAAAAATCATATATATATCCATATCAAGTGTAATATCAATTAGGTCGACCTAATTGGATGTAACACAAAATTTGAACTTGTCATCCTCAAAAAATTTCATCAATGTCTTGTGCCTTAATTCAAAATTCAAATTACCTCAAGATAGGTTAGGATGGACCCAATATAGGTCTTACATAAGATTGCAATACATGTTAATCCTTCAAACATGTTAGGTCGGCCCCAAACAAGACGTAAAGACATAAACCTTCATATGTTACCCAATTCGCCACACGTGGAACTCAAAACATGATCCCATTTGGAATTCCTATTCAAGTGACATCTAACAGCTTGTATTCAACATCGCAACACAAAATAATCATCTGCAAAGGAATGCAGAATCTCCCACACTAAAAATTTGTTACAAGAAATGAATACAATATATAGAATTAAACTCTATCATTCATATCTTTTAGGAAAATTCACTAAACAATAAAAACTCTTTGATTTAGATGCATATAATGATCACTAAAAAAATTTTAGAATCACAAAGTGATACCTTGATTTGTGGTGGAGTACGGATCCAAAAACTGATGCACTAAACCATTGTACTGGCAGATTTGATAATTAGGCATTTTTCTATGTAGCTATCCTTTCTGAACCAATTTATCTTGTACAAATGTCTTCAAAATCACTTTTAAATCATACTAGAATGATCCACAACAATGTTGACATCAATGACAACACTAGATCATACAAAATATACATGCCATGCTCATGTTATCGAACAAAATCATTAATGACAATCTTCCAACGAAGGGGTGATGATGATTGTATATCTGATAGTTATATTTATTTACCAAATTCATATGGTTCAATTGAATATTACTTTGTGGTTTTCCTTAGAAGTCTTAGCAAGCTTGATGGACCAAAATTCACTATTTAAGGGTGTGTGTGCGAAAACTTGGTTGATTCCAATTTCTTCATGATGGTCAAGGCTATCCTTATAGATGGATCATATCATGGTGTGGAAATGGTATACTAGCATTCTAACTTATAGTCATGGTGATTTCATGTGACAATTGAGGATCTTTTGTGAGATGTTATTAATGATCTTAATTCAAGGCATGGTCAAATCCACAATTTTAGTGGTGAATCAAAATGATTGAAGGTCGTTGATTCATTGATCAGATTGATAGAGATGTTTCAACATATGAGTATGCTTCATGGTGTGATCAAAATTTGTGCATCTCATACAATTCAAATTGCTAGTTTTTGTGTGAACACCTTCACATAACCCATAATTCAAAGGTTACAAGTTCCTAATTATCTCTTTGTAAAAGTAACTTATGTCACTTATTGTAACAAAAAGTTAGAAAGTGAACCCTATTTCTAGACAAGTGATGTAAAATGTAATTGTTAGTGAATGAATTGGCCCCTTTGATAAATATGGTGATAACAATAACCTCCTACTTAATAAGCACTAGCACTAATTTGTTAAGAGCTCTAGAAAGGTGACAATGGCATTTGTGGCTTTCCTCTGAATTGAGAGGTGCAACTCCCTCATGCAAATTAAATGAAAGATAAGTAGCTTTTAACCAGAAAGTGATAAGACAACTGCCATTAATCCATAAATATGTGATTAATGTGAAATAAATCATAAGGGATCATCAATCGGACAGCTCAAAGACTATACTTAATTAATGACAAAATTAAGTATAAGCATGAAACAAAAGATTCCATAATTGTAATGGAAGAAATAAATGTAGTCGAATAAATATTGCATAAAAAATGTATTCTATTTCGCACCTGACTCACAGGTTAGTGCAATCAACATTACATTTCTTTTACAACACAGAGATTGAAAGTCACTGCAATTAGAAATAAATTAACAAAGTAAACCCTAAGTGTTCCTTCCTCAATTACAACATAGTGTAATTTTTTAGAGATCGGACCTCTATTGAATGACCCTTTCAACTAGATATAGGGGTCGTATTCTTCTCTTGATAGTTACTGATTGGTTGTGGTAACGTCTTCTTTCCGCCTAACTATTTTTCTTAAAAATGGATGGCCAAAAATAATAAATAACTAACATGATTATATTTCCAATGAAAAGACCTCAAATAATTCCTGAGCATTTCTTGATTTAACTCTAGAGTGGTTTACATACCTCACCAATTGGGAATTAAACAACTATCACACATGCAAGTTTTCCCGCAAGTAGATCAATTGGGAATGTAACATAAATTTCATCACATCAACCATTAATTCAGACCACTTCACCATCATATCAGATCCTTGATTGTTCTTGGTTAACATGTCTTGCCAACCTTCTATAAATTCAACAAGAAAAACCTCACTTCGCCATCCTATAGTATCAAACATGGCTAGCACTTAGAGTGATGGTGTATCCATGAATGATTTTTTCACCATTGAAGAGATCGAGTCATGTAGCCCTCCTTCCAGGTGACTGTCTGATCAATTAAAGGAGGTCTTCATAGTTGAAAGTGAGATTGAGGAGGTTCTACACAACTTATTAGGAGATACCTTTCTAAATCAGGTTCATGTGCATAATGTAACACTCTTGGATCACTTCATGTACACCATAATCCACACCTCCAAATGTCATGACTGGGGATGAGGGCAGAAAAATTATTGGTGAGACTAGAATACCTTCATCAAGTGAATGTAGCCATCACTAGACTTAGTATCTATCCACGGAGCATGATGATAGGCAATGCCATTTGCATTACTTATATTCCTTAGAATGAAGCCCTGGAAGAAGTAGTAACTCTCTTATGTGCAAGGCTTGTTTTCCCAATTTCTACAATCGCATGAGAATCTACTCTCACCTACTCAGATAGAGTGTCTCCAAGTGGTTGTAGAAGCAATCCATGTGTTGGTGTTCACCCTCTATTCCTGCAAGAATTTCCTATTTTGATATTATCCAGATCCCCATTTCTATGTAATTGATAGAAATTTTGTATTTCCAACAGTATATATATATATATATATATATATATATATATATATATATATATATATATATATATATATATAATAAAGTATAGCATTTTAGTACTTCTAGTGTTTATTTTTTGTATCCTGAACAATTTTTTCTTGATTTTGGTTTAATTTTGATAAATGTGGATGGAATTTTCTTTATTCACCTATGCATAAATAGCTTCATTTTCACTTTAAAATAATAATTTGTATGATGGCCACTTAATTTCTTTTAAAAAAACATGCTCTGGTGATAATGTGGAGACTTTGGAGAACTATACAAATCATCATTATAGTTATAGGGGTCACTTAGATTCTTGCTCAACTTAGAAAAACTTCAAACAAGGTTATCAGGAACCACTCACCTTTTATAAGAAAGACTTTAGAACATGGGGCAAGTTATGACAAAACCCCAAAATACTGCCCATCTTAAAAGAGGATGAAAGAAAGAACTATGGCAATAAAATGGGAAGTTAGAAGAAATGTTTAAAACACCACCTAAGTTAGAAATATTCAATAAAACATCACCCAAGTAACGACTTAGCCAAAATTAAACATAGTGGTGTTGTTTTACAAAGAGGGGTCCAAATTTTGGATAACAATAACCAAACAAGGTTATTATTTTCAAAACCATCATATTTCAAAAAGGTGGCTAGGAGGTAATTATAAAATGGTTACTAGGTAGTTACAATTAGTTATCAAGAAGAATCCTATAAATGTAAGTATTTTTTATTGTAAAGGGGGGAATTTTATAGAGGGGAAACTTTGGAGTAATTTTCACAGACTTTTTTATGACTTTTGTCTTTACACATTATATAGAAAGGGTTTCTAAGATTGTAAAATTTCATAAATATAATATGAAATACTTTTGTCTCGTATGTTTTGAATGTATTTCTAAGTTATTATTACTAGTTTTTCCATGATGAATACCTCTACCTAGATTGGCCCTACAAAATCACCAAAGATGCCATCAAATTCATAATAGGCTTATGGGTATAGGGAGAATTTCTTCCAAATAAATCCATCAAGAATGCAAAGGTTGCATGATTAACTAGAGTGATTTTGACAATGAAAGCCTTGATGTCACTAAAATAACCAATCAAACAATCAAGTATGCCACCCTGGGCACTTCTTACAAGGTATATTACACAATTTGAGAGGATTCAAGAATCACCACCACAACTCATGTAGGCTATAAAATGGTCATGAAGGGGAAGGATATTGACCTATGTGAGGTCTTATGGTCAGAGCTCCTAGAAAATATTCAAAGGATAAAACAATCTCAATACCAATCCAAGTATGGAACACTATTAATATACCTCACTTTTTACTTAATGTAAGAACTCCCCACCTTTGTGAGAAAAGTTTGGGATACCACCTCATCAATTATGATCCAAATTCAAGACCATGTAAGTGATGGGGGTTGAATAGTCTCAATATTGTTACCCTATTTTTTCCTTTTTCTTTTATCTTTACCACCAAGTTCCTGTCACTTTTTGTCATAGGAAGTATCGATATTTGATATAATGTCAAGGAAATTAAAATGATTAGAAAACATCGGTATCTATGGTTCAATATACTAATTAAGTTGTGGCTGAAATGGCAGGAAATGATTAAAGCAAGGTGTTAAAGTTGCTAGGGATGTGGATGGATGGGGAGTGAGGAGCTACAATTTAATAATCTATAGGCTATTTTTGATAGAATGCTAGTTAATTTGTTATACTACTAGCGGCCATTTTTTGTTGTATATTGAACATATTTGGCTTGTTGGCCATAGACCGAAACAAACCAAAAAAAAACCTTATCGGTTCCTGCTAGTATAAATATGTGTATTTTGCAAAACTTGATATATAAATATAATATAATATAATAACATATTGTTGTTTTGAATCATATATTTGAGTTGTTGATAAACATGCATGATTAGCATGGTGTAGAGCAGTGTTTTCGTTTCATCACCAAACAACCAAGGAGGAAAGGCCCATTGTTTGTGTTTTCCAATGATCTTTTCTAGTTTAGTTTCAATGTAGTAATGTGTGTGATTTTATTTTAATCATTTTCTCTTCACGAGTTTGGTTATTTAAATATGATTGCAATTCAGTTTTAGGTTGATTTCTTATTAGTTATCTGCAATTATGTTTCTAAAGTATTGCATGGGAATTAATACCTTGATCTAATTCATTACCGAGCTAGTGCATAATCTATAAAGCTTCTTTATTTTTGTCATTACACAGTTTTTTTAGTACACAATCTATTACTACAGAGTTCCTAACATAGCTCATGTCACAAACAGGAATAGGGAAAGATAAACCATATTTTTTATTAGATAATCTTTGTGTGTATTAGCTACATCCATCCCCACTTAATTCACTATTTTCTACCCTTAGGTATACTAGCACAACACCTTTCACAAGTTTATGATCCTTGGATTGACAGTTAAGGAACAAACTAAGGAAACTACTACAAAATTCTTGAGGATTGATCTAAGCATGTTTTACAGTTTAATAGAACTACAAGGATAATTTATCTTCAATTTCGATCCATAGTTTTGTCCAAACATTTTGGTGTCATTTTTGGGGAATGGTGTTGAAGGATTGTTAGTTTAGTTAATTAAGTTAGGACCAATGCGTTGAGGTGAAAGTCTATGTGACCATCAACCTTGCCCGAGTCATTAACCTTAGATTTCTTTGTTATAAATAATATAAATGCATACATCTTATAGGGACCGTAAAGGAATATTTGTTAAGAAGGATAAGGGAAATATTTCACAACAAGAAAACTCACAAAAAAAATTAAAACCATTAGTTGTGCACACCCTATCTAAGAAAGAGTTAGTTGAACCAGATATTGAGCGATGTGTCATTGAGTCCACCACTGTTGAGTCTCCTTCTAGTACCCATCAATATTCATTTGAAGAACTGTATAAAAGGGTTGCTAAACTATTTCAAGAATCTTATGAAATTTGGAGTGGGAAGACCCCAAGTGACCTTAATCCATTCACAACTTTCAACACTCCTTAGGAATTTGGAACTATGGAAAACAACAACAATGAGAGAGCATTAGCTAACAACCCTATTACTTTTGAGTTTCTCATTGCACATCCAAAAGAGGATGCCCCTATAAAGAACATATCTCACTTAGCTTTGCCTGTCTTTCAAGGTCTTTCTATGGAAGACCTTGATATGTTCCTTTTTGAATTTGACATTCTATGTCATAGTTACGATTATCATACAAAAGCACAAAATTTGAAAGTTTTTATGGATACTCTAAAGGTGTAGCATTGAGGTGGTTTATGGGACTAGGACATGAAACCATTCATAGTTGGGATGATATGAAGACAAAATTCTTGGAAAAATACCAAGAATATTGTAGGGCCAAGGAAACACGAGATGAGATATTCCACATCATGCAATGTGAGGAAGAAACTTTAGAAGATTATTTGGATTGTTTCCTATTTATTCTACAAATAACCAGGAACACAGGGTTTACCCATAACACTGTACAAATTCTCTTCCTTAGGGGGATTAGAGATGAATATTTGGATACTTTAACTATTATGGGTAGAGGATATATTTCTAAAATAAGGTTTGATGGAATTTGTGATGTGTGTTGGAACTATTCAAGGTCCATTTGTTCAACTAGGGGATACGCCAAGAAACGCGTCTCTCTTAGAGGGACATCAAGAGTTACAAAATGAGACTTGGGTACATTACTTGAGGACCTCAATACTAACTTATTAAGTCACATGGGTAAATAGATAGACACCCTATATACATGAAGGAAGTAGGAGGAGGCAAAAAAATGTCTTGTTGTCTTTTTTTCCTATTTGTTATAAAAGTAATAATGGTGAAGAATATCCATAGAACAGAATAAAAATCTCTTCTTTGGAAGATGCTAGTAGAGACACCATTCTAAAACTTCTTCCTCTAGGTATGACTGAAGTAGAATATATAGATGAGCCTGTTTACTTTATGGGCCAAAGGCAACCTTGGAAACCACAAGGAATTCTTCGAACTAATTATTAGGCATCACCTCAAAGTCATTTTCAACAAAATCCTTTTCTAAACCAAATTGGATGGTTTGGAGGTTGGAAACAACCTCCATACTACCCCCAAAAGACACAACAATATCCACATGCTCCACAATCATGGAAAGCATGGAAAATTCCACCACTAGCATACCCACAATATCAATCATTTCCTCCATATCCACCACCTTCAACAATACATCCCTATCAACAATCCCAACGACTCTTACCACCTGTTCCAACATCATCTAATCAACCATCTATTTCAACTCAACCATTTTAAGCAATGCCTATACCCACACAACCATCACCCAATCCAAATAATAAGGTGGCTCAACCAATCTATAGCAATGAGGTGGCAAGATACCCAACTTATCCTATCAATACATTAGAAATTGACGGTGTACAACTAAGATCAAGAAAGAATATTCAAGGGCCAACTATCACTGACATACAGGATTGATCCAAGTGGATCTCGAAGACCTCAAAATTCAACTGGCTCAAACTCTTCCAGAAATAGCATCAATGTATCAAGCTCATGAAGATGAACCCGATGCAACTTGTTTCGCGTAAAAGGGAGTTCATATGTGCGAGTTATGTTTAGTCAAAGTTTTAATCAAATGATGATGTTAGCATGTGACATGGAAATTGACTAGATGGTGACGTGGAATTATAGGTGATGTGGAAAAAATCTCACAAAAAATCATGTACCATGCTTTATTTTTGAAAATAAAGTGTGGAGGCTTATTTTATCTCACAAAAATCCATTTGGTGGGATCGGATTTTGTGAGATCCCAAGAGGATTTGGTGGGTTCAGATTTTGTGGGATTAGTGGATTTGGTGGGATTAAAACAAAATCTCATAAAATTTTAAAAAAACAAAGATTAACCCCTTTAATAAATGAATAATCCAAAATTTATAACCTTTAATGGTTATTAAATAAACGAAAAAAACAAATACCCAAAACAATATAGCCCATAAATCGAGAAATTACAAGGGCATTATAAAAAAATTAAAAATGGGTTTTAAAAGGGTTATTATTTTTTGTAAATGAAGGGTATTTGTTGGTAATTTGTTATTTTATTTAATATGGTGGTTTTTGGCCTTTTTAGCCAAAATTATGTATAAAAGGGGGGTAGGAGTGTGAGTTTGGCATTCAAAAGTTTAGGTGTGAGAGTGTTTCCATGCCTAGATAAGGAGGCTTGAGGAGTCTTGTGAGAATTTTCTCTTGGGAGAATTGGGGTAATTCTCGTAAAGTGTGTTCTCATTTCTTAGCTCTTGGAGAATTTTGTTGCTCTTAGTAAATGGTTTATGGGGAAGTGGGAATTTTCTTGTAATGGGCTTAGTGGTCTCTAGGGAGAAGAGATAAAAACTTAGTGAGTCTTTTGAGAGAATTATGAGTAGTCTCTTAGAAGAATAGAAAGAGGTAAAAACTCATTGTTTTTCTTTGAGAGAATTTTCATGACTTTAAAAGTCATTTGTAAAGGCTTGATGCCTATTGTATTCATGTACTCTTATTGAGAGATTGCAAGTTGTAGTTTCATTGCTTAGCATTGTAAAGGTGACAAAGGAGTTAGGAACAAATATGTTGCCAGATAGATCCTATCATTGCAGTGTGGAAGTGGGAAGAGCCTGAAGTGCAACTATCTTCCTTGGAAGCATATTGTAACTCAGTGAAAGACCATGGTACTGTAAAAGAATTTTGCATCATAATAATGGAAATGATCACGCATATTTACGGATCTAGAGATGTAGCCAGAGTCTAGTGAACTCCGTTATCAAATATTTTCTCTCTTTTCTTGGTGCATGATTTTGTCAGCTTCTTTACTTTCCTACATTTTATGTGTTTATTTGCTCAATTCAGAAGTAACATCAGTTTCGATCTTAAATTAAATCTGTATCTTGGTGAATCTAATAGTTGTTAATTGATTCATAGTAAGGATTTTACAGATCAAGTTTGGTATCAGAGCTAGTTTGACAAGTTGCAGGTTGTGGAATACTTGGACAAACTTTAAGTAGTAGGGTGAGATGTCATCACATAAGGAGAACCAACTTCCTTCTTTTGTTTTTGATGCAGAATTTTTTAAGACCTTCATGGCGATGAAATCCAAGGTTGATGTAATGTATGAGGAATAGAAGTCTAAAAAAAAAGGTTTCTCAAAGATGCAGACTCAGTGAAAGCTCCCCATTCTTCTCATTATCTTCCTTGTTCTCTTGGTGATTCTAAGAAACAATGTCAAGGTGTTGGATTGGGGTTGTTGACCAAGATGGGCTATGAAGAAAAGTGTCTTGGAAGTCATGCATAAGGCATGGTTGAACCTGTGAAGGTGGAAGCTAGACCTTGCTATGCAAGATCGAGGTATGGTGAAGGAGAATACTCCAAGGCAGTGGACACAAGGAATTCTTTGAAAGAAGAACCATTCCAAGAAAAACCTGAGGTGATGGCACTTCACCTTCAGGCAATGGTGACACATACAACATGTCCAAGAGAAGAACGAACACAAATTCTTCTTGACATGCATGCACCAAGGGTGACCATCAAAGGTATAAAAAGCCTAATTATTCCAATGTTCCTTTAGATTATAAGAATATTGGAAATGTAAAGATTTTATGGTATAGGAAACCGTGCACATTTTGTGGCTTGAATAACCATAGTGTTGCCAAGTGTTGGAAAACAATGGCTTTGTATAGGAAGGTAGAGTTAACCAAGAAAGGGACACTGCATAAAGACCCATCTCCAAATTAGAAGAAAGAGAAGGGAAAGAAAGGTTGGATGTTAAAAACACCTTTCTCTTATTACAACAAAGGTGGACATCAAGAAACTAATTATTCGAAGCTTCATCTAGGCTTCGTCCAAAGAAGGACAAGAAGATTGTAGTTGATTCTTGATTGGTGAACACAGGGCAAATGAAGAGGCTCACTTATGTGAGATAAAATTCTTCACTCATGTCTACAAATGTGGATAAAGAAGGTGATCTGAAGCATGAAAATGAAGTAGTTGCTTGAAAGCCTAACTATCACGTGTTTCAAGGATCATCAATGCCCCTACATGAACATTTGTTGTGGGAACTTGTTAAGAGGATTAGAAGTATTGTTAGCTCATTGTCATTATCATCCTTGTATTTTTTAATGCTACTAATGTTTTGTACATGGATAGTAGTTGGGGTAATGAATGCGGAAGGATGTGAGAAAATGCAAATGGGTAGCAATATCTTTGCGATTATCATAACTGTTGTACAACTTTTTGATGAAGTAGATGCACAATCAGGGTGGAAAGATAATGGACAAGTGGGAAGGTATTTTTCTCAGGTCGTGTCTGATTAAGAACCTTTTGGAGGTCCAAAACTTCCTCAATGGGGAGGAATGATCTAGGTGGATCTCAAAGACCTCAAACTTCAACCGGCACAGAATCTCCTAGAACCAGCATTAATGCATCAATCTCACAAAGACGAACCCGACACAACTTGTTTCACATAAAACGGAGTTCATATGTGTGAGCTATGTTTAGTCAAAGTTTTAGTCAAATGATGATGTCAGCATGTGACATGGCAATTGACTAGATGGTGACGTGGAATTGCAGGTGATGTGGAAAAAATCTCACAAAAATTCACGTACCATGCTTTATTTTTGAAAATAAAGTGTGGAGGCTTATTTTATCTCACAAAAATCCATTTGGTGGGATCAGATTTTGTGGGATCCCAAGAGGATTTGGTGGGCTCGTATTTTGTGGGATTAGTGGATTTGGTGGGATTAAAACAAAATCTCATAAAAATTAAAAAAAACAAAGATGAACCCCTTTAATAAACGAATAATCCCAAATTTATAACCTTTAATGGTTATTAAATAAATGGATAAAAATAAATACCCAAAACAATATAGCCCATAAATGGAGAAATGACAAGGGCATTATAAAAAAATAAAAAATGGGTTTTAAAAGGGTTATTATTTTTTGTAAACGAAGGGTATTTGTTGATAATTTGTTATTTTATTTAATATGGTTGTTTTTGGCCTTTTTAGCTAAAATTATGTATAAAAGGGGGGTAGGAGTGTGAGTTTGGCATTCAAAAGTTTAGGTGTGAGCGTGTTTCCATGCCTGGATAAGGAGGCTTGAGGAGTCTTGTGAGAATTTTCTCTTGGAAGAATTGGGGTAATTCTCGTAAAGTGTGTTCTCATTTCTTAGCTCTTGGAGAGTTTTCTTGCTCTTAGTAAAGGGTTTATGGGGAAGTGAGAATTTTCTTGTAATGGGATTAGTGGTCTCTAGGGAGAAGAGATAAAAACTTAGTGAGTCTTTTGAGAGAATTATGAACAGTCTCTTAGAAGAATAGGAAGAGACAAAAACTCATTATTTTTCTTTGAGATAATTTTGACGACTTTAAAAGCATTTGTAAAGGATTTATGCCTATTGTATTCATGTACTCTTATTGAGAGAGTGTGAGTTGTAGTTTCATTTCTTAGCATTGTAAAGGTGAAAAAGGAGTTAGGCACTAACATGTTTCCAGATAGATCCTATCATTGCAGTGTGGAAGTGGGAAGAGCCTGAAGTGTAACTATCTTCCTTGGAAGCAGATTATAACTCGGTGAAATACCATGGTAGTGTAAAAGAAGTTTGCATCATAATAATGGAAATGATTGCACATATTTGTAGATCCAGAGTTGTAGCCAAAGTTTGGTGAACTTCGTTATCAAATATTTTCTCTTTTCTTGGTGCATGAGTTTTTCAGCTTCTTTACTTTCCTGCATTTTATGTGTTTATTTTCTCAATTCACAAGTAACGTCAATTTCAATCTTAAATTAAATCTATATCCTAGTGAATCTAACAGTTGTGAAGTGATTCATAGTAAGGATTTTATAGATCAAGGATTCTTCAACCAAACCAAAAGAAGAACATGTTAAAAGATGCAGGACAACTGAGAGGGGGGGTGAATTAGTTGTCACCAAATTAAACTCAAAACTTTAACACTTATTAACTTCACAACCACATTATTTTTTTATTAAATATGAACATGAGATGTAGATAATAGAAAGAAAAATCAACATGAAGAACACTAGATTTTATTTGGAAAACCAAATGAGGGAAAAACCATGATGAGGGTTAAATCACAATATAAAGTAGTTCCAAAATTGAATGTATAAGGCTCATTGTCTGGTTACAAAAGTTCACTCCTTACAAGGAGGCTCACTACCTACAAAAATATTTACAAAACAAAATTGGGCTTCATAACCAAAATGAACTGAAAAGAGTGCACCTAACAAGTGTTGATATAGTTTTGGTGATGCTCAATAGACAGACTTAACACACTTCATCATTTTCACTCTTCTTCACCTTCGCATTCACAACTACCTCAAAAAAAATCTTCCTATCTTTAAAAACTATTCAACATATATATACTTGATCTATCTACAAGCATCAATTAGGTTAGCCTAATTAGATGCATTTCTTATTCATCAAAAGTGCCAACCTGTCGACTACAAGCTTTCACAAAATCTTTCCAAAAAATAAATTCAAATGCTCAACATGCTACATCATGTCGGCATAGACCTAAGATAGGTCACACATATAACCATATCACAACTAATCCATGAAGTCAACCAAAAATAGACTTAATTACAAAAAGTAATCAACAGAATAATGCCAATACACCGTATGAGCACTAGAGCACAAAATATTCTGAACATACATGCTTTCAACATCCATAAAGTATTTCCTAAATCCGCAATCAAGAACTATCAACCATGGAGGATTGCATACTAAAATACCAAAGGGTGTAGCTTGAATACCAGTTGATACACCAAACCAAAATGTTGGATCAAGTACTGACTTACACTTGCAATCACAACTTTGAATAACATGGTGACATCAATGACAACACAAAAATGTAGAGATAATCATTGTTCTTCATTCTTCCAATAGAACAACCAAGGCCCCCATTTCATGATAGGTTGCAAGAACAACCAAAACAACAAGAAACATCTCAATAAGGTTTTGATTTTATGAATAAGTTAAGCAATGTTAACAATAAAATTCCTTTGTTGTAGGCCATTCGAGATGTTCTGGTGTATACAAAAGCAGTTAAGGAACTATGTGGGAGAAAACTAAAGAAGAAACAAGACCCCAAGATAGTTCAAGTCACTGGACAACTTGCAGATTTAATGTTGGGAAATATTTTTGTTCCTAATTATTCAGATCTTAAGAGCCCAATGATAAAGGTACGTATTGGTGATATAGTTATTCTAAATACACTTGTGGATTTAGGAGCAGTCATAAATGTAATGAAAAATTAGACTAAGGAGAGACTAGCCCCTCAAGTACTAAGGCTTACTCCAATGGTCCTACAAACGAAAAATCATTCTCTTGTAAAACCAGAAGGTGTGATTGAAGATATATTATTTCTATTAAGTCTTGGAAATATCCC
>VDFB02062008.1:0-28413 GCA_007258455.2 Sequoia sempervirens | reverse complement strand
CTAACGCCTTCCGCAGACAGAATTCTCTTTCTTTTTCTAAATTTTAAAATGAAGCAATCCTAGGGTAGCCACATCTAGATAAAATGAAGCAATCTAGCATAGTCACCAAACAATGATTTATGCAATTAAAATTGGACAATTTGTTTTTGGTGAAGCAATATCTTCACCTAGATTAGATCATTGTGATTTGGAATTTAAAAAGAACATCTCGCTTCGCTTTCTTAATGTGGCAACAGGTCTATGCTCTCCCTTTAACCGAAAGTGATCAAAAATACTGACTTTCCTTTTAGTTTTCTCATAATTCCATCGCTTCAATTACATCCTTAGAGAGTCTGGCCAGAGGGAAGTACCACCCACGGGAACGCACTCCGCGGGTTCGCCAAAGCCGTGCTATTCCACCCCACTATAAAATTTAAAGCATATTTGGGGAAACCCTCTTTTGCCGGTAGTGTGCAAGATAACCATCCCCAAAACCTTTGTTCTAAAGGTTGGGAGGTCTCCTGAGGGAGTTTATTATTGCCGCACTAAACGGAAATCCTTACTACAAACCTAGTGTAGTGGCCAGCCGAGTCAGTTCCCAAACATTCTAATAATCACAGTGCAAGGGGAGGGAAGAATCTACCCCCAAGATACTCACCATATAACTGCCAAGGACCGTTTGCTCAGGGGATCTGGTATCCACTTCCGTAACTCTGAGTACGCGCCTAGAAAAGACAAAAACACGGGTGCCCCTTCGGGGGTGACATGGCTGTGTGAGTCAACGCAGTTCTAAGATGTGGGTTGTTGATTACTAGAATGACCTACTTGAGCATTTAAGAGTGAGTCTGTCTGAAATTGTCTTTCATGTGCAAAACCCGTGAAAACATTTTATGAAAAACATTTTCTTAATCAAACACTTCATGTTAGTATAAGGATTTAAGAACAACTGTTTTCAAAAATGTTTGTTGTGTCTTCCATTACATTAATTCAGATAAAGAGATCATCCAAAAAGAACATGAAGAACAACAACTGAAAGCCACTTAAGAGTTTTTCACACCATTGGTTCAACAAAATTCCCAATAACATTCCCATGCTTAGAGATTGGAAGTCAACAAAGTTTCCCAAGAAATCATTGTCTAAAAGAATCAGAAAACCCAAGAAACCGTTAGGATACAAGAAAACACTGCAAAAGAGAAAATTCTTGTACAAAATTCGACAAGTCTTGCTTCACTATCGAGGATTTCTTCACAGATATCAGGATTTTGTTAGAGGATTCACTGATGAATATGTTGTAGATCCCTTAGATTCTTGAGCTCATTATCAGAGATTAGCTCTATCACAATGGCATAATCATAACCAACCTCTTGATTTTAACAACATACCCCAACCTTCTATAGAATATCCTTCACACCCCAGCCATATTCTTCAAAGATCTTGAGAGAATTTCTTTAAAAACGAAGATCAAAATCTTTTAGAGTGTAACTTTCAAAACAGCTTTCTAATTTTTGGTTCAACTTCCCCAACAGGATTCTGAAATCCTTCATCATTTGGAAGCCACAATCAATAATTTAGGAGCATCCTTGATCTTATCATAAGATCTCGCATCTTATCAGATCATCATCATCGCACTTGTTAGAAATCGTGATCTAAGTCTAGAGGAAATTTTCAAATTCATATGCCTATCTCCACAAGATCTCAACACAATAAACTGAAGGATACAATCCAAAAAGAAAGTCATATTCAAAACACTCAAGAAGAAGGAGAAAGTAGTAATCCTCTTTTCAGCATAAATCAAAATCCACTTTTCAACAACAACATGGACAATAGAGAAGAAAATCCTTTTCATAATTACAGAGATAAAAACCAGGTGGATAGTGATGAGGAACAAGATGAGGAATGTCTTAGAGAGGCTGAACAAGATCCAAAATTCCATAAAGCTATTGAAAAGATCTTGCAGCGAGATAAGGAGAAATATTTTCGCTATCTAGCCGAACAAGGGGCTTAATTGCCTCACAACTTTGACACTGAAAACTTGAAAAACAAACCTGAAGAGACACCCCTTTCTGATCTTAGTGCTTTGACCCAACAAATCAAGGCACTTCAAGGACAAGTTAAAGAATTACAAGGGGGAACAACCACAAAGAAATACACTCTTGAGGACATTTGTCCTTATCCTTTCGATAGAAGTCTTAACATGATTCCTTTTCCCAAGCATTGTGAAATGCCAAAATTTGATCGCTATAATGGGAAAATAGATCCAATTGATCACGTTAGAGACTTCAGGAATATGACATTAGAGTTCCCTCACGAAGATACTTACTTGATGCGACTGTTTCCTAGGAGCCTTGGAGTACACTCTATGGAATGGTTATCTAAGATCACACCTCCCGTCAGGACATTTGAAGAATTGATCAACCTATTCATATCACAATATACCTACAACATACAACATCAGATCACCATGATAGATCTTTGCAAGGTTGCACAGAAACCTGGTGAATCTTTCATTACATTTCTTCAGAGATGGAGAAGAATGTTTGCCAGATATCCACGTCCTGTTCCTGAAAAGGAAAAGATGGTTACTTTTATCAACAGTTTAAATTCAGAAATGAGCTATCACTTGAACTTACATTGTCCTCCTTCTTTTGAGAAAATGATTGAAGATTCCATAACCATCGAAAATGCTTTGGTCAAAAGAGGAATAATCAAACATGACAAAGAAAATCCTAGCTCATCTAACCATCACAATAATCAGGACAAGTCCAAATTTTGGACTCACAACAAAAATATGGTGAATGATGGTGTTGTTGATGCGAATCATGCCTCGACCAAACCATTTTTCCTCAGTACTCCAAACAGTAGCAACAACAATGTCAACTCGATTGCAAATCATGGAAATAATCCTCCTCCTCTGAGGAACAATACAAATCAAAACTCTACTCCCCATCAAGGGACTTCCAACAACCAGGGTTACCGAGGAACCAATAACAATCACAATTCCTTAGGGAACACCTCGAATTCAAATCCGCAAAGATTTTCATTATTCTCAAATAGAAGAACTTTCACTTCATTGGGACAATCTTTAGAATCCGCATTCAAAGAGTTGATGGCCAAAAACGTCATTACTTTGCCGTCTCAACGAAATTATGAACTCAGTGTAAATCCTCCATCATGGAATGAGGCATACTATTGTGATTATCATCGATGTAAAGGTCATCGCACAAACAACTGCCAAGCCTTGAAGAATGCCATTCAAGACTTAATTGACAATGAAATCATTACAGTAGAAGGAAATCAACAAACCAACGCAGACCACCAAGCATTTCGTAATCCATTGCCCAATTATCAAAAGGGTGAGTCTTCTGAAAAAAATGTGAATCATATCAATGATGATCATATAATCAATCATCTCTACTCAGACGACGAGCGGGTAAATGTCATTAAAGTCAACAAGAAGGTGGAATATAGAGAAGTCAACGCAACAACAAGAGCGCAAGCTAAAGTTGTTTTAAAAGGCGCCTCTTCAAAAACCACTGAACCTCCACCTCAACATCAATATGATTTGGTCAACCAACTTCGGAAAACCCCCGCTCAAAATTTCTATTCTAGAACTATTGAATATTTCTCCAGCCCATAAAGAAATTCTTGAAAAAGCCCTCGTTGAAACTAATGTATCCACTGACCTGGATGTGAATCAATTTCAAGCCATGGTAGGACATTTGTCCTCACCCACTTGCCTTTCATTCTCCGAAAAAGATGATGTTTCCATAACTCACCCCCATAATTCATCATTGTACTTAGAAGTCATGGTTCACAAGTTTCGTATCAGACGAGTTCTAATAGATGGAGGTGTTGGTTTAAACATTTGTACCATGAAGTTAGTTAAAGCCTTAGGATTTTCTAAGGACTCCATTGATTTTAGAAGAAAGATTACCATAAAAGCTTATGATGATGAAGAAAGAGCATCCAAAGGTCTAATCATGCTGCACAACTTATCTTATTATAAAGAATACTTTCACAAGTACCGACCGCGGATCTTGGCATAGAACATCTTGTTGGTCATCCTTGGATCCACGAAATGCAAGATGTACCATCAACATATCATCAATGTCTTAAGTTTCCTTATGATGAACAAGAGGTCATGATATTAGCTGATAATTCTCATAGTCAAACTTGTGCTAACATCAAAGCTAGTCAAGATACTTTGGTTCCCAACAATTGAGAAGCTCATGTTAGGACTTCTAAAGATTGACACACAACTAACTAATTGACCAATAGTTTTGACAAAAAAATGAAATTTAAAGATCATGGGGTTGGAGAATACTCTCTTCGTCTTGCCAATTTACCTACATCACCTCGATCACATGGATGGTCGTCTATCAGGGAACATCAAATATCAGCAGCATCAACATCAAAGCAAACACCAATAGAGCCAATCACAAAATTCAATGGACAATTCATTATAGAAAAATTTCCCATGGAGAATCCTGAGGATACAGAGATTCTAAATTGGCTCTATAAAGATGAAGATGAAGCAGTCTCTAATATCAAATTACCCAATTACCCACAGACAAATATGGAAAAGGATATTCAATCATGCAGAAGATGGGTTATGATGAAGGACCTATCGGAAAAAGGAAGGAAGGAGTAGTTGAACCCATTCACCTCCGTGGACTCACTGCAAAAGAGAAAACTGGATTGGGTTATGATACTCACTCTAAAGAAAGCAAATCCAAACATGGCACCGTCTTCACATTGCAAGAAGGCTCAGATTCACAAGAGGCATGTTTAACAACAATTCAGAACTTCCTAGACAACAATTCTGACACAGACTCTGCTGAATATGAATGGGACACCATTTACAATGATGAGTTTTGGAGGGACAAAGAGGTTGATGTAATGTACGATGCATGACTCTAATTGAAGGTCAGGTTAGGGATCCCAACCACGAAAATCCTAAATCACAAAATGCGATATGATTCTAGTGATCTTGTGAGTGGGATCCTGATGAACAAGACTATGCATGGGGAATGATATCATCATTGACCCACCTCATACCGGATCCTATAGACCACTCTATTATGACCATAACCAAAGCGATTTCACACAACACGATGATCAATACCTTTGGTTATCTTGATCTCATTGATTGGGATTCATCGAACTGTTGACATACCCATGTTTCCAAGTGATGAAGCTACTCAAGTAACTTCTGCACCATGAGAGGATACAAATGATTGTTCCTTGGCGATTTTCGACTTATAGAGTTTTTGATCGAGGAGAGTGTCAAGTCTCGGCTGCAAAAGTAAAAATAAAAAAGAAAAGATCTAATGGTGAAAACGAATCGTGATGATAGATCAAACAAAGATAAAATAAAGAGTGTATCAGATGGGTAGAAACGCCTCTTTGAGGCACCAGGACAATGGGAATCTTGACACTCTCGGAGCACTACCATGGCGATCTCCTATTTTGATTGAGCCTACAAATGTTGGCAGCCGATCTTGAGACCCGAGGAAAACCAAATTTCTGAGTTAAAATTTTGCATCAATAATGAAGAAATACCAGAGTTCATGGAATTCCTGAAAGAAAATCAAGTCAATTTTGCGTGGTCTTACACTGACATGCCTGGTCTTGATCTTGATCTTATCATGCATCACTTGTCTATCAAACTAGGGGCCAAGCCGATGAAACAAAAACTCAGAAAGATGCACCCTCATGTTGCATTAATGGTTAAGGAAGAACTAAGAAAACTTCTTGATGTGGGCTTCATACGACCAATCGACTATGCAGAATGAATTTCCAACATTGTTCCTGTATCTAAGCCAAATAAAACTGTGAGAATATGCACAGATTTCAAAGATCTTAACAAAGCATGTCCTAAGGATGACTTCCCACTGCCAAACATCAACACTATAGTTGATCTGATAGCTGGCCATGCCATGTATTCATTAATGGATGGTTTTTCTAGCTACAACCAAATCAAGATTGCACCTGAAGACCAAGAGAAAACAGCTTTCACATGTCCATGGGGAACTTATTGTTGGAACATCATGCCTTTTGGTCTGAAGAATGTTGGGGCTACCTACCAAAGAGCCATGACTACAATCTTTCATGACATGATTCATGTCTTCATGGAAGATTATGTGGATGACATATTGGAAAAATCATACACCAGAGAAGGACATCTTGAAATATTGTCCAAAATATTTGCAAGACTAGAGAAATTCAAAGTTCGTCTCAACCCTAAGAAATGTGTTTTTGGGGTCAAATCTGGAAAACTCTTGGGGTACATTGTTTCAGAAAAAGGAATTGAAGTAGATCCGGAAAAAGTACAAGCAATTATGGAAATGCCTCCACCAAAGAACATCATTCAGTTGAGATCATTGCAAGGACGACTTCAATCTATACGGAGGTTCATTGCACAATTGGCCGATAAAAGTTTACCTTTCACACATCTACTGCATAAGAATGTTCCTTTCAAATGGGATGAAAAATGTGAATTGGCGTTTCAACAAATCAAACAATATTTAATGACTCCACCAGTTCTCGTACCACCAAATCCAAACAAACCCCTAATCTTATACATTGCCGCAACAAAAACATCTCTGGGGGCACTGCTAGCACAAGAAGACTCTACAGGAAAGGAACATGCAATCTACTACATCAGTAGAACATTGACAAATCATGAGCTCAACTATACTTCTATTGAGAAGGCTTGTCTAGCAGTAGTTTTTGCTTCACAGAAGTTTCAGCATTACATGCTAACCCATACAATCAATCTAGTTTCAAAGATTGATCCACTCAAGTATTTGTTAAGCAAAGCTTCATTAACAGGAAGGTTAGCAAAGTGGGTAATGATTCTGAGTGAGTTTGACATACATTATGTTGATCGCAAGGCAATCAAAGGACAATTTATTGCCGATCAATTAGCTGAAGCACCATTACAAGCAGATCATCCCCTGCATATTGAATTTCCAGATGCTGATGTTTTTACTGTAGAATCTAAACAACCATGGTCCTTATATTTTGATGGTTCTTTCACTCAACATGGATCGGGGGCAGGCATACTTTTTGTCACCCCTCAAGGACACACCATTCCTCGATCATATAGGTTGATGTTTCCATGCACCAACAACATAGCCGAATATGAAGCATTGATCGCTGGACTCAAAATAGCATTGGAATGGAGAATTACATAATTACAGGTGTATGGTGACTCACAGCTAGTCATTTATCAGATCAATAATGATTATCAAACCAAAGATGAGAAACTATTACCATATAAAAAGATGGTTGATGATTTCAAGAAATATTTTGTGGACATCAAATTCACACAAATCCCAAGGCTGGATAATAAAGTAGCTGACGCCATGGCTACAATCACATCATTGTTATAGCTTCCAGAAACTCAAAATCATTATGAATTTCTGGTGGAACAATCATTTACACCTGCTTATGATACACCTGAAAGCCAAATCATTTGTCATTTGGTAGGATCCGATTCGCCTTGGTACGGAAAAATTTATGCCTACCTCAAAGATGACATCTTACCACCCGATTTATCCCGTAACCAAAAATGCAATTTTATCCACCAATCCGCTCGCTACACTCTTATCGCTGACACCCTTTATCGCCGTGGTCTTGATGGTACTTTACTTCGATGTCTTGAATGCGAGGAATCTAACAAAGCTTTACAAGAAGTTCATGGTGGTATCTGTGGTACTCATTCGAGTGGACTGACCTTATCTAAGAAATTGATTAGAATGGGTTACTACTAGCCTACAATGGAGAGGGAATCATTCACTTTTGTGAAAACATGCTCAAAATTTCAGATTCATGGGAATCTCATTCATGCTCCTGCACAAGAACTTCAACCATTCACGCCAACTTGGCCATTTTCTCAATGGGGGTTAGATCTAGTGGGCAAGATTCATCCTTCCTCATCAAATGGGCATAAGTTCATCATCACAGCTACTGAATATTTTACCAAGTGGATTGAGGTGGTCCCTCTTACTAAAGTTACCAGAAAACAAATATCATCCTTCATACTCAACTATATCATTTGTCGGTATGGCATTCCCAACTCCATTATTACGGATAATGGACGTTCGTTCAAAAATTAGGATGTTGATGAAATTTGTGAGAGATTTCACATTCAACATAGATATTCAACACCTTACTATCCACAAGGGAATGGCCAAGCAGAGGCCTCAAATAAAACAATATTGAAAATCTTGAAGAAGACTGTGAATGCTTCAGGGAAGGATTGGCACGTTCAACTCAATTCTACCTTATGGGCTTACAGAACCAGTATCTGCACGCCAACAGGAGCAACACCATTCGCTCTTGTCTATGGAGCAGAGGCCATATTGCCCTTAGAAGTTGAGATTCCCTCACTCAGAGTATCATTGAAAGGCCTTACAACAGATGATGAATACAGAATCTCCCGACTCCAAGAATTGGAACTCCTAGATGAAAAGAGACAAAGAGCAGCTAATCATCTAAAAGCATATCAACAAATGATGTCTCTCAGCTATAACCACAAAGTAAAGCCACGTACCTTTCAGGTGGGTGATCTTGTTCTGAAAGAGAACCCACGCAATCAGCAAGACAGAGAGAAGAAAGGAAAGTTCGAACCAAATTGGCTAGGTCCTTATGTGGTTATCGCAGTCTATGGTTCAGGAGCATACAAGCCCCTATCAGCGCCCGAGAGGGGACTGTTTGATGAACCTATCCAGCGGCATGCTGAAAAAGTATTATGTCTAAGGATGATATCATCATGTGAAAAGATCTTTGAAAAATCCAAAAAATTAGAAAAGTCACGGAAAAAATCGAAAATCGAGAAAAGTCACGAAAAATCCAAAAAATCGAGGAAAAAGTCACGAGAAGAAATCAAAAATCAGAAAAGTCACGAAGAAACTCAAAAATCAGAAAAGACACGAGAAGAAACTCAAAAAAAAAAAAAAAAAAAAAAAGTCATAGAGTGAAAACCTGGCAAACAGGTAGTCTATTGACAAGAAAAATGCAATAAAAACAAATAGTGAAAATCTGACAAACAGACGCTATTTGGGGCTCTCCATCTATTAGTTCATGTTCTGCATTTAACTCTTTAGCCTTCATTCTCACGCATCTTTTCCATCATCTTAGGACCACACCAGCACCATGCAGTCATCATCTACCTTGAGCGATAACATCTTACCATGGCTTGATTATTGTACATATTCATTTTCAGCAAGTTATGTTGATACCAAGGGCAAACATGGGGCATACTGGGGGAAATCAACTTTCAGATTTTACCAAAATAGTAGGACAATGGCATCGAAACCAATCACGCAAACAAAGCAATCAAATCAAACATCCAATCATTGATCCGTATCACAGTAGCTTTCAGTTGCGTACCTTATCATGACTCATAGCTGGATGATCTCTAATCTGACTAATGTTTGGAATCATAGTATTTCATTTTTGAACAATGGTTGTTTAATTTTTTGATATCATTTCTCTGGAGCACACTTGATGATGTACTGAACTAGAGTGGCAAGGAAAGAGGATGATTTTTCTTTGTCTTTTGTATTGAGGTTAATCATTTATCTGTTGCAAATATGTCGCGAGACATGATTTTTCAAAAATTATCATTGATGACAGTTCCAAATTTGCATCAAATGGTGGTTAGTCTTTGTTTGTTTATGCAAGAAATGCTCAGGTCATCTCGGTTCAATTATACCTAGATGCTTGTGTTCACTTGCTATATCAAAAATCATGAAAGTTGTACTCAGGTCATCATTGGTGCTAATTTCCCCTCTGATGCTTGTACACACTTCCAACATTTTCAAACGCTCTATGATGATTTAAGCAGGCTCACTAAAAGGCTCAACAAAATGGTCGGTTTCATTTAGTTGCATTTCATTTTAGGTCATTGTACATAACTGCCTATTGGATTTGCATCAAGAGTTTTTGAAAGGTCAATGGCTGTCATATTTCTTTGGACTATTTATGGAAGACAATGCAAACATTTGTAGCATTATTATCTCATCATTGTATTTCCATTGCATTATCATCTTATCATTGCATTTTCATTAGCATTATCATCTCATCATTGCATTTTCATTGCACTATCATCTTATCATGGCATTATCATTATCATTATCATTCATTATCATTTTATATCATTATCATATCATTATCATTTCATATTAGTTTCATATCATTTCATCATCGTTGCATTTTCATTATCATTTCATATTAGTTTCATATCATTTCATCATCGTTGCATTTTCATTATCATTTCATATTAGTTTCATATCATTTCATCATCATTGCATTTTCATTATCATTTCATATTAGTTTCGTTATCATTTCATATCATTTCATATTACTTTCATACCATTTCATTATGGCATTCATTATCATTTCATCATTTCATATTAGTTGCATTTCCATTATCATTTCATCAATATTCCATTTGCATTTCATTTTCATTTATCATTTCGTTATCATTCCATATCGTTTATCATTTTATTTCGTATCATTAGCCATTCATTATTATTTCATTATCATTATCATTTAACAATTCCGCTTCATCTCATTATCATTATCATTTCATCATTTCATTATTATCATCTTAACATCACATTACCATTATAGCCATTTCATTCATTTCATTTTATTTTCCTTATCATTATCATTTAAATCATCGCATTACCATTATCACTCATACTAGTTTCATATATGTTTCATTACCTATTATAATCATTTCATTCATTTATCATTCATTTTCCATTATCATTTCATTCATTATCATTATATTATAATCATTTCATTCATTTATCATTCATTTTCCATTATCATTTCATTCATTATCATTATATTATAATCATTTCATTCATTTATCATTCATTCCTATTATCATTCCATTCATTATTATTATATTGTCATCCTTTCATTATTTCATTATCATTATCATTTATTGCATCATCATTCATTTCATTTATAACATATATTTTATCATTTCATTCATGTCATTACCATCTCATTATCATCTCATTTCACTCATTATTCATTACATCATTATCATTCATTTCATTATCGTTATCAAAGCATATCATTTCATTATCATTATCATTCATTTCATTCATATCATCTCATTTTATTATTATTATCATCATTTATTTCATCTCAGTATCGTCATTTCATCATATCATATCATTATCATTTCATTATCATTACACATCCAATCCATTTATCATGTCATTTCATTACAAATCATTATACTTCATCACATATAATTTTATCATACATCACTATTTATTCATCTCAATTTTATATCAGTATTCCTATCATCTCATGTCATAACATTTTATCATATGCTATCTACTCATATCATTTCACATCCAATCATATCATAATGCATATCATGAACACAACATTCATTTTTCATCTTTTATCTGCATTGAAAAATCCAAAAAAATAAACATTCCATATACACCTCATAAATAATTCATCTACATGACATCATTAGTACACATCATCAAATCATCATCATCATCATCATAATAAAACATCATAATCAAATCATCATGCATATCATGTTAGTCATCAAATCTCCATAAACACATAGAAATAAACGCATATCACATCATCACATCATAAATGCACATCAAATCATCATCAAAATAATCATCGCCGCTGCATATCATCGCTCATCAAAAATGATACAAATGTCCAACTGTCCAATGAAACTAAAATGTCCAAAGCAAAATACATCAGATATGATAAAAAAATGGCATATACATGCTCCAAAAGTAGTATACATCATAAAGTCTAGCTGGTAGATGCTCCTGATGGTGCTAGTCTGGAGGGAGGTGGTCTGCCACTGGTGCCTGCATTTGGGTCCTGCCGAGGTCCTGTCACTCCTCTGCTCTGTGTGTGTGTCTGTGATCTGCTCCTCGTCCTGCTATGGGATCGCGGGTATGGCTCTCTGCGCTCTAGAAGACATAGCTCCTCATATCTCACCATGTAATACTTAGCCTCCCTAGCCATCTCCATTCCCTCAGCAATGGCATCTCGCAGTGACGCACTCTCTATAGTGCCCATCAGCCTCTGTGCAACGCCCTTAGCCTCTATTGCCTGCCGTCTAAATGCATCCCTCTCTGCTATCACCTAAGCTAACTGTGGGCCTAGGGTAGGTGCCTGTGCAGGTGCCTGTGCCTGTGCTAGCTGTGTCTGTAGCTGTACAATAAAATTTTGTGCCTGTCCCAACTGACTCTGTAGCTGTCCCTGCTGCCCCTGTAATGTCTGCACCTGGGCCTGAAGTGTAGCAATTTGTCCCTACTACGAGGAGGATTCCATCCGGATCACTGTCTGTCACCCTATCCCTATCCTCGGTCGCCGCATAATCTGGACACCCCACAGAACATCCAGCCTCGACCTACCCAGCACATGTCCCTCCTCCCCTCCGTCATCTCCATCGTCATCATCTGAGCTCCCCTCATCTCTACTCTCCACCTCCTCTCCTCCAACTACTCCCTGCTCACCGCCGGCCACATCCTCCTGTCTCACTGCCCCTGGCTGTGGTGCTACCAAAATCAGTGTTGGCTCATCAGGACTGGTGAACCGAGGAAAGGGATGCATGTGGAAATATGTATAATACTCATCAGACATCCCAGCATCAATAATATCTCGCCTGTCATCCCAATCCTCAGGCACTAAGGTCTGGAACTCTGTATACGCTATTTGGTAGGAAATACATGGCCCCCATCCAACCTCATCTCTACTCCGGGCGTAATGTGCAACCCCCTGTGGCATCCCCTGAGTGAATCTGAACTGCCTTTGCACCCGCAATGCCAAAAATCTCTCCAAAATGAAAGGAGTCCTCCCTATCAGGAACCGAGGGATGCATACGTACGACATCTCTATGTCATCTGTGGCCCATGTCTTGCAATCCAGATATGGTCATCATACAACTGTATCCATATCATCCAAAAGATGCCTCCAGTAATCTACCTTGCCCAGCTTGGGCTGGGTAAGGAACATCGCATACATATATATATAAGGCCTACCTGATGGCCTAACCCTGGGGCACGCCAGTCTCGTCATAGCAAAATGCTCCCATGCCCAAATCTGTAGCACTGTAACCCCGCATGACAAACTAGAGGAACCTCTGTACACCACCTAGTGCAAATCATGATAGAGATGTGTTAGCATGCAGCTACCCCATGCATATCGTCGTGGCTGTAGCAACATCTGCTCTAGAATCCTGCCCCATCCCACTGACAATCCCTTTGCCCGACAATCTGGACAAAGGAGACCTCCAATGAATGCACCCAAAACTGTCGACAAGGCAGGATACCCGCAAAAATCAGCCCATGCGTACCTAGTACCAACAAGCATCACCTGGGATCTTGTACCGCGATCCTGTGAGTCTTTGTCACCTCACCGGTCAGCATGTAAGGTGTTGTGCTCTGAGTGCCATCGCTCTGCAAGTGCTGTCAACAATCCTCTGTTGACCCTAATCGGCGGCATCGCCAACAAAGATCTCAAACCGTAGGTGTCAATCAACGCTATGTCAGCAGGTGTCAACTCAGGGATCCTATCCCATCCTGCTGAATGTCGCTCTCTAATCTGGAGGTTTTTGAAAACCTCCTATTTTCATCACAAGGATACGTAATCAGAATCACATCAATCATTCAGTATCAATCAGTTAAACAACATCAATCCGACTCATATCTATCAGTGATCCATATCAGTGAACTATATCAGACCCATATCAATGACTCGTATCAATACATCAAATCAATGATCCATATCACACAATCAGTCCTATCAATCAAATCAAATCAAATCTATCTAGCCGGATATCATATTAAATCTGCTCTACCATCAATCACTATTTGTTTTCTATCGCAGACAGCAAATTTATCAGAAATCATATCAATCATTTACTCTTTGTTTTCTACTCTAGGAAGCAAAGTTATCAATCTACTCTTTGTTTTTCATTCATGGGAAGCAAAGTTATCAGTTCAATTACTCTTTGTTTTCTACCCTAGGAAGCAAAGTTATCCATCAATCATTTGATCATTTTATCTATATCAGCATGATGACACAACAATTTCACAATCTATTGACTAAGGAAGCAATACAAATCATCATTTTCACAAAAATATTAATTCTACCTATTTTACCATATGCGCCGTTCTTTTTACAGGATGCGCTAAAACCCGTATGCGCCCTTGTTTTCACTGGATGCGCTCAAACAGACCCCCTATGCGCATTTTCTCGTATGCGCCACTTCACTCATCCTATGCGCCGATCTTTTTGTTGGATACGTGTTTTTCCTCTATGCGCGCCTATTTTCGCTATAAGCGCTCTACCCCTAAAATTTTCTATCCTACCCTGTATGCGCGCTAGTTTTTACGGGATGCACCAAACTGGTTTTTCCTATATCATTCAAAATCTATGCTCTATGCGCGTTTGTTTCTACCCTAAGCGCGCCTATTTTTTTCGAAAGCGCCTAAACTATTCTATATGCGCGCAAACGTCATTTTAAAATCTAAAATCTGCGGAAAAACATGAAATTTTGATTCAAACGGAAAAATTCGAAAGCATAGGTGGTTAGATCGACTTACCGGTGGTCCATACGCAGCTGGCCTCTGATATCTGCGTGATCTCTCGAATCGGTGGCGATGATAGGGAATCTCCATGTCGCGATGTCACTCTCAGAGCTACAGTTTTCACCAAAGTCAAAAGTGCAAATGACTTGTCTTTTTCAACCTTTTTACCTTTTAAAGGTCAACTAAGGGTAAAATTGACTTTATTTTCAAAATGAGACATTTCTTTTTCATTATCTGTCGCGAGCTAAATCACTCTCTCTCATCCATGATTTATCTCCCGAGGGGGCATCATCAGCAGAAATATCGAAAGCACATCAGGGGAAAAATCTTATTTTCTTTGAAGCAATGCGTTTTACACATCACTTCAAAGAGGGGCAAAATGTATACGTCTAAAAATGGTCATGATTAAGCTTGTTGATTAATTAAATATGTTTTATTTAATTAATCTCCTAAAAGTCATCTACATATAAATAAATTAAATTATTTATTTATATCGTTCATCTTCTAAATTCTTCTACCTTAAATTAAATAAATAATTTTATTTAATTACTAACATTTCCACCTTTCGCTTAATCAAATTAAATAAATTTTCATAATTTATTTATATTTGATTATCATCTTATTCTAAAGTTTAAATATTTGGAATATTTAAATAATGGAATATCTTCTTCATCTCACCTTTTATCTTTCGCTTGATTAAATTAAATAATTTTTTATAATTTATTTATATTTAATTATCATTTGGTTCTAAAGCTTAAATTTTTTTTTGAATATTTGAATAATGGAATATTCTCCATCCCATAATCGATTTAAATATTAAATATTTTATTTAATATTTCCTCACCCTAATTTTATTTTCTAAAAACATAATTAAATATGATTTATTTAATTATGTGGGTTGCCATTTTCATCTCCACTTCCAAATTAAATAAATTTAATTTATTTAATTTCTAACTCATGCTAACTCCCCCTTCCAAATTCGCATCTCATCCTTCGAAATGGAAGTTTCCCTTCGAAACTCAATGATGAAATTGAAAGAAAAGGGAAACCTTCCATTCTTCTCTTCCACTTTCGAAAATCTCCCGCCGTCCGTTCGAACAAGCTTAATCCAGACCGTCGATCGATTCAGCCAATCAAATCCATTCGAAAACTCTATAAATTCCGACGCAAATCCAAGCCTTGGTTAATCATCCACATGTACACGCATGCACTCACTTTTTCACACCTACGCATATCTACGTTCACACACGCAATCAGCTTATGCATTCATATCAGTTTCAATATCACACAATCTTCTCATCTTAGCATAGCTTTGCATTTAACATATTATGCATGTTTTAATGTCGTTCTTTAGCTGCCATTTTGTTGAGCTTGATCTGCTGATCTGAGAGCTATCTGGAAAACAACAAAACGTTGAAGTTAGAGGAAGATAAGACGATTTCGGGAAGCTGTTGTTATAGTTTGCATATTTTGTTTCCTTTTCAGCTTTTTGATTTAATGTCTTATTAATATGTGTTTGATTCTTATTTAAATTGATCCAATATTTCACACACACACATCATAATAAACTAATAATCCATCAATTGTTATTTTCTCATCATCAATAAGTCAAGTCAGTCGAACTACATGGTGTTTGTGTGTATAACGTAGGCAAGGCTCATCTTTGATAAGCCCCCGAGGCCCCTAGGATAGTATTTTAGGTTAGGTTCTTGGTTAAATCTCGGAAAACCCCAAAATGTTTGAAAACTTAGAAAAATCCAAAGACATTTGAAAATTGAAAACCCCAAAGCATTTGAAAACTTAGAAAATATCCAAAAACATTTGAAATTTGAAAAAATCCAAAAAATTAGAAATTTGAAAATATCCAAAAACATTAGAAATTTGAAAAAACCCAAAACATTGGAAAACCTTGAAAAAACCCTAAATAGCCTCAAATAATCGAAAACCAAAACATTCACATAAACTCTCAAAAAGACAAAAAACAGCCTCAAAACATTTTCAAAATATAAAAAACATTGAAATATTCCAGAAAATCCATACCCATCCATCTCATTTCGCTTTCACCCCCAATAAAATTTCACCCATAATAAATCAATCATCATATTTAAACTTTGGTAAAACAAGTAGAAAACAAGTATTGCAAGTCATGTAGTGGGAACCTAAGGGTCAAAATCTAAAGTCTAGATCATAGGTAAACGAGTCAGTAGAGTTTGTATCAACAGCCTATCAAACACCTAGTCTGAGTCAAAACACCTGATAAACATGTTCTAGGATGCATCCTTCTGACAATGGACATCAACATTAGAAGTCACCTTAGCTATGTTACATTGGCAAGAGATATAGATAACACTGACTGTTTGTATTTAATATTTTCTTATGTTTTATCTAAATGACCCATTTTGAGGACCTCTTGATGATGTCTAAAAATGATTTAGAGAGAAAGGAATGGGGAATTGATCATTATCTTTCGTTTGTTGTGCTTGTTCGTATTATTGTAAAATAATCTTGGCACATACTTGTTTAGTTGTGTGTAGGGAAGTCATTTGGAGTAGATTGTTGACTATTGTGTATGCTTTGGTCTGATATATTCTAAACTACTAAACTACATTCCGACGAGGTTTTTGTATGTCAAGGTGTGAACAAGAACTATCCTATCTATTTGCAGTGTAAAAAATTCCATGTCACTAGATACAACACCATCCTAGTTTTCAATACCATGATGCATCGTGTCTATGTGTTATATCAAACATAAGGAATGACGGAAAGTCCCAATCCCAGATATGAGCAAAATCATCCATCTCATCACTATAATCTAATAAAGTCTCGATGGATCACAGGCTTATTGGACTTTTGAATCAATGGTTAACTCATTCACCTTATTCTTCTATCTCATTTCCACGCTAACTTGGTATTATGATAGTAAAAAAAAAACATCATCATGCATCCATCTTGCATCCACAAATCGTCAGCATGCATACATCTCGCATCATCATAGCATGTCATAATAATAAAGAAACATAATCCACTGCATCGTCATTATCATTTAAGTTGTTTTGAATAAATATATATTTATTATTCTAAGCATCTCAATCCATTACATAATCATTCATAACATCCATATCATATGCAAGAACATATGCATCATCCATTTATACATCCATATAAGTACAGACATCATGACATCATAGATCACATGGGAAAAGTACACAAAAAGAAATGCATTCATCCATACATCTTGCATAAGCATATCATAACATATTATACAAAGATACTGAGAAAGAAGATAACACATCCATTGCATTACATCCATCTCATAAACATTACATCATCAATCATCGCATATTGCATAAATAAGGAAGTGCATCCATAACATCGCATTGGGGCGGTGGGCCTAGCTCGACTGGCTAAAGCATCATGTTGCAGGTAAGAGGTCATGAGGTCTAGTCTCCCCACCATCCCCGTGGTATTGAAGGGCGTGTTACGCCAGCATCACCAATCACATGAAATTTTTTTACCAAGCACACTATAGTTTATAGGAGGACGGATAACCAACCGATTCCACCAGCCTAAAAAAAAATATAACATCACATCATAACATTTGCATCCATACATCCATAAAGCATGAAATAAAGGACATCACATCATAAATCTGAATCATCTCATATATATATCAAAAAAATGACTGTCATGGTACAATATTTGAATCAGTGTGTATGAATATCATCAAATATACAATATACAAGAGGCTATCAAAAATGATCCTGAGATTGTGTATCTGTATAAATAATTAGGCAAGGAATCAAAAAAGTGTCTATGTCAAGGCTATCCCTGGTGGTTGCTCGACTCCCTAGATCTAACTAATGGCTACCCATTGAATTCCCTCGGTGCTACCCCACTCCTCTAGGAGTAGTTTGGTTGTCTCATCTCTCTGGGCACATCCCCGTGGTAGTGCATCCTGTAGTAGGCAACCTCTGTGACTGCCTCCTTATACAATTGAGTCGATACCACCTATCCCTGGGAAGCCGCTGTAATAGCCTCAAGTTGTTGTCGTCGCCCAATCTCCTAGGTCAGCTATAGGTCCAATTGTTGCCACAATTGAACCTCTCTATCTCTCTATGTTGTCATCACTTGAAGTTGTTGACACAGCTAGTCCCTCTCTACTGTAAGAGCAACAATATGCCCATCCTATGGATCTGGCTGCTGAGGTGGTGGAGGTGGTAGTGGTGCCCCCAGAACATGTACTCCCTATTGTCCAACCTGTTGGCCATCTTGCCCCTGATCTTGATGACCATCCCCTAGCACTTGTACCCTTTGTTGGTCTAGCTGTTGAGGCTGCTCTGGCTGTTGTTTGCCTCCATCCTTTCCTATGCCCCTACCTCTACCCCTACCCCTGCCTCTCCCACTAGGGTATCCCCCCACTAGATATGTCAACCAATTAGGTGGCCTCCATCATGCATCATATCCAAGGGTGGTGCCATCATAAGCCCAAGCCTGCGGAACCAGCTTTCTAAACTCATTAATTTCCACCACGGGATCAATCTAATCTCCCCACTCTACCTCCCTCTGGAACTTGGCAAAAAAAATCATGTAATCATCAGGGGGCACGTCTTAAACCTCCCCAAACTGTCACGCTACCCGATCGGGTAGGTAGCGCTTAATCATATTGTGATCCCACCCATGAATATAGTGGGTCTATTGGGAAATATATAATTGTTGTTGGTCATCATACCACGCAGGAACCTAGAGCCATGAACTCCATCTGAATACGGTCATGTCATCTATGACCCAACGCCAATATGGAATACCTATCAGCCCTATGTGTTATAGTGTCATAGACACTCTGTATTGGAAAGCAATCAGATCATCCTGATGAATATCTACGAAAACAACTAATGGTTTCAAAATGGCTATATGCTCATAAGCCCAAATGTGTAGAAGTGTCACCCCGGCTTCGATGCTCCTACCCTGGTAATATACTGCCTAATGCATATCATGATATAGGGAAGCTAACAAAACTGCCCCCCAGGCATACATAATCCCCCTACGAATCATGTTGTGCCATGCCACCCCCCAACTCAAACTAAAGCCTTTGCCCCATCGGTCTGGGGCAATCACACTAGCCATGAGTGCAACCACAAATAGAAAATGGGTACCTGTCCACAGTATAGGTCCATGTCTATTTGGGAACTCACCAAAATGATCTAATAAATGCACAAAAGAGAGCAACATGGATCCCTCTCGGCATCTATATCATAGATGACGCACTCCCTATGAATAGGAAGCCGAAGGATCCGCCACACATCCTCAAGGGTCACTATGGCCTCACTAGTGGGCAAATGGAAAGAGGACGTCTCGCTATGCCACCTCTCGATGAGTGTTGTCATTATGGCTAGATGGGTGCGGACCTCTGGCATGAAAGTAATAAACCTTAGACTAAGAGCTCCCAAGCACTTTATCTCCAAATCATAAAAGTCTCGTACCACTGCCAAAATATCTAATCGATGCTCTCACGACATCAAAGGCTGAATATCCTCCTACATGCATCACACACACAATGTCAATTTTCCTAAAAAATATGAAAACTAATCAAAATCAGAGGGTTTGCATCCTAAAACATCAATTGCATCGCTGAAATCAATAACATCATCATTTCTAGGGTGTGTCATTGTATCATTTTTGGGGGTGCATCATCAATTTGGTGGCGCACATCACTATACTCAAATGTACATCAACATTTGGACGTGTCACTATAACTAAAAATGATGGGGAGTCGCTATTTGATAAGTGTCGCTCACCTCTCAAATGCGACGCTAAACTAAAAAAACCTATGTGCTACTATATTTTAAGCTAGTCAAATGTGTCGCCAGAACAAAAAATCCTGGTGCATCGCTAAACAAAAAGTGTGTCGCTAAAATATCAATAGTGACATCGATGCGAACTTAGCGCATCACAATACAATGACGCCCTAAAAACCTATTTCTAAAAGCCTAATAAATGCACAAAACCATGCGAACCGAGAAAAGTTTCAAGGCACATACCTGAGGTCCTACGTTTGCCTCGGTGTTGGTACTCTTGAACTTGCTTGGAAAGGTGAATTGGAAGCACACGGTGGGCCATCTCGTCAAGGTATCAGAGCTCCAAATGCAGTGAATCACTATAGTGTGAATGCACAAATGAATTGGAAGTGCACCTTTCTCACCTATTTTAAGCCTAAAATTTAGGGTTTTTTGCCCTAATTTGAGGGTGCAGCTAGGGTTTCGACCTTTTTACCTATTTCCGCACTTCGCAACCTATTTTGAGCTATTTTTTGTAAGGAAAATTAGATGCGGAAACAATTCTCCTAACGTCAATACCTCAAGAAAGAATGTAGATATACTTTAAAATTTATAATTACAGTCCAATTAAGATGCACTAGGAAGCAGATAACAGAAACAAAGTATTTGACAATCACACAAGAACACTAGATATACGTGGGAAAACCCTTACGGGAGAAAAACCCACCACACCAAGAGAAGTCACTTTGTATTACAGTAATAAAGTTTACATACAAGTTTCAGACTTATCTTTCTGATGTTTGTTTACAACAGCATTCACCATGTACAATTTGTTTTAGGAACCTTCACGTTACAGTCTACAAAATAGAATTCATCCACTGATACAATCACTCAACAATCTGTCGATTCAACCAACTAATTACATTCTGCAATCACAGAGTATAACCTTGGCGTTCCCTGTCTGTCAAACTTCCTCACAGAACCGTCACAACCGATTGCCTTCCAACTGTTCAGATTCGGCTTCTCCTATTGGTCCACGAGACTCCACATAGGATAGTCTTACTCGGTCAACAGAATTCGCACTGTGTTGGCATCTCGGTGAGACACTAGCAGTGTCTCGCTGATGCCACATAACCTTCATATCATTATCGCCAAGAGTTATCGTAGTTGCCAAGATGTTCTATCGAGCTTTCAGTGTTATGCCGAAACACCAAGCAGTTGCCTAGACCTATCGCTTTCGCCAGGAGATCATAGCGAGTCACCAAAGGTTATACCGAAGTCATTTATTACACTGAGCTCCAAACACCAGTCGGTAGGACTTAACATTATCACCAAGAGCTACACTGAAGAACCCTCATCATCGGCGAGACATACAGTGTTTGCCTGGACTTCTTCCCGAACCATTTGGGTTACCCCGATAGCCATCGGCTATCGGCAAGACTTAACAGTCTCGCCAAGACCTTTCCCCGACTGCTTTGAGTTACTCCGATAGCTAACACTTGAGCCTCCGTCGGTGAGACATTTGCATATCACCCAGACTTCATAACGAAACCTTAGTGTTACAACGATGACTCCCGAGTGTGTCCCCATTGGCATGACTTTCATCTATCGCTAAGACGTCACACCGGGACCCTTATGTTATGGCGAAGACATCAAATGTATTCCTATCGACAAGACATTCACTGTTCGTTGGGACTTCTCACCGAGCCGCTATAAGCTACCTCAAAGCCCGTGGTCGCCATGAGTCTCCCCGATACACGATTGAATGGCCTGTTGGCCAGAGGTCTCCCGAGCACTAAGAGGTCATACCGAACACTCCTTGTCATAGCGATAGCTCCACAGTGACAGCATTCGGCAAGACATCTGCAAGGTCACAGCGACCTGTACAAACCAGAATGAATCAAGCTGCTAGTCGGCCAGACAATGAAGATGTCACACCGACTTGGCTCTAATGGAGGTTTCAGCCTGTATTGTTTGAGGCACATATTTCCAACATTTTTTGCATTTTTGAGGCCATTTTTTGCATCCCGGGGCATGTTTTACCTTTGTTGAGAGATCAACCCAAAATTCAAAATTTGTGCCTGATCTCTCGATGGGGCAAGGAACCAGCTTATTCCTTCCACTAGGGAAATAGTGGGGCATCCAAAAAATAAGCAACAATTTTAATCCAAAAAAGTGTTAGTCTTTGAGCCAACATAACAGGTACCTCGCTTCAAAGAGGGGCAAAATGTAGAAACGTAAAAATGTCCTGAATGATATGGATACTTGAATCCGATATACTAACATCATTTCATCCTAAAAACCCATCTTATTTTTGCTTATTTGATTAAATTATCCTAGCTATTTAATCAAATACATCATTTTCATCTATTAATCCGATTAAGCTAATTAGGTCAATTCCTCCTCCTTTCATGCTAACCTTTCATCCTGTGAAATTGGATAAATCAAAATATTTAATTTTAACACCCTAAGTCCTCTCATTTAAATTAAATAAACTTAATTATTTAATTAAATTTCATTTCAATGATCTCTTTTTCATTAAATAAGTTAATTATTTAATGGATATCCTAAATTCCTCTAATTTACACAATTGACACTTTTTTTTAAATATCAAATTACTAATTAATTCTAACTCTCCCACTTGCAAGGGAATATTCCTCCTTTACACATTCCTCCAAAGGGGAATATTCTCATGGAGTATCCATTCCCTTTGCACATTAAAAATTTGTTTTAATTTGCTAAATGCTAATTTTCCTCATCCCTTACATGAGAATATTCTCCCTTTGTACTCATTCAAAAAAAGGGAAATATTCTTCTTTGTAACAAACTTTCAGCAAACTTCTTGAGCAAGTTTTAAAAGTGTGCTTCTTTGCATGATTGCGAGCCCTTGATTAAATATCAACTTGCATTATCAACCCTTGATGGGAATCCATGATCCATGCCTCCATCTTTTTCCATCCTGACCATTGATCGATTCTTTCAATCTTGACCATTGGTTTCTCATTGCCTATTCTATAAATAGACTTTGCATCTATTGAATAGGGATCCACCTTTTCAGAGAAAACTTATGCTGTTGAAAATCACACTCATTTGCATCCATGTTTTATGTTTAAAATCATTTTAGATTAATTTTAATGCATAATTAGCTTAAGCATCCATTAATGGCTTCCATGATAACTTAGTTTGCATTCATTTAGTATATTTTGGAAACTAGGGCTTGCATCTTTGAATCTTGTACACATTTAGCATAGATTGCATACATTTACATCAAACATCTTAGATTTTATCATGTTAATCTAGCTTTTATCAGGTTTTTGTTCATCTTTTTCATTAGTTTTGTTGTGCAGTTTTCGCACACACGCCCTGCTGGAAGCAGGGACCCTCTTTCGTTTCCGTTTTTGGTTTTGGGCCCTTTCTTTTTGGGATTTGTCTTATTTAGGCATGTGCTTAAAAGTTTATTTTGATTGCCTAAGTGTTTCCCTAGGTTATTCGTTGAAAATCCTAAGTTCTGGACAAATTTCGTGCTTTTTCCCTAATTCGGGATTTTCCGCCTTGGTCGGATTTTCCCAGATCCCGCTTGGATTTCGGCCGTGCACCATGGTTCGGGGATTTTCGGTATTCGTGGATTTTCATGTGGGCTGGATTTTCCCATATTCCACACTGTCATTGGCTTCCCGGGTTTTCTGAATGTCCTATCAGTTGCATTAATGGCTTCATGCGTGCCTTGAGGGATGTATTTAACTTGGTTTCTGGGATCCTTTATGCCATCATGCTTATTGTTGCTATTGTTTGAGCTGAGGAGTGCTTTCCTGCGATTGATTAATTTCGTTTTGGGGCGTTTGGGTTTGGATTGATCGATTTGGTGGCGATTTCTTGTGCATTCCTGCATCTGTTCTTTGTGGACGCCATTCGGCCTTGCATTTGCTGCTTCTGAGATCGATTTCCGCGTTGCAATGGTATGTGTTCAATTGCTTTGCTTTGAATTGGGAATCATGAATGGCACGTTGATGTTATGAGAACCAGTGGGATTCAAATTCCTACGCATTTGATCATGTCATGCTAGGGTTGTTTAGTATTGTGTTATTTGTCATCTCTTGGGTAAGTTTTGAACTCACTTGTTTATTTGTATTTTGATGAATCTTACCTAAGAGTAATTAGTAAACCCTAGTAGTGACTTAGCAGTTGAAGCAAATGATTTTTGAGCTTGCCTGTGCGCTAATGGCGGATGAATAGGGTTTCAAACCTAGGGAAAGGCCATGTTAGGTTATTTCGTCTTAAAATTGACCTAGAATGTAAAGAAAATCGATGAAAGGTCTATCCCTGACTTGTCCTGAGTTAAACATGTCAAAATTTTGCATTGGTTCAGTGTCCGGGTGAAATCGTGACTCTTTGTCCCTTCCGAATTTTCTTCGCCATGACCCTTCAAAGTCGGGGAGATGTCATATCGATTGCCCTGTAGTTCACCGATAAAGCCTCATGTGCTAGTCGCTGAGACAAAGAGGATTCGCCGAGACCTCACCCCGTAAGAAAATCTCTCATCGACATGCATTTTCATATACGCTTTCGCCAAGACAAGCCCTAGTCGGTAGGTCATAGCGGGCTCCATAGGTTATGCCGATATTCATTTCTTTCGGCGAGACATCCATCCTTCGGTGAGACCTTTCAGTGAGCTCACAACTCTTGTCAAGACCTTCGCTTTCGACGTGACTACCGGCGGTCGCCAAGACCTCACGGTGACGCCTTCCTTTCTTGGTGAGCTCTGTCGATGGGACTTCATGTTGTCGGCAAAACATTGTGCAGTCGGCGAAACCTCTGGCCGAATTCAAAAAACCTATTGCTAGTCGGCAAGACACCGCAGCTTCGCTGAGACCTCGTATCAAAAAAATTTAGTCTAGCCGAAGTGTTTGCTTGGACCCGAAAGTCGGTGAGACAAGAAAGATTCGCCAAGACCTTACCCGGACTCCCCTTTGGTCATACCGATATGTTTTCTATACCGTCGTTCGGCAAGACATGCCCCACTCGGTGTGACTTCTTTCCGAATGAATTTGTTTGGCCGAAGTGAAACCTTCGTTCCTGGAATCTGCGTTGGTTCAGAGTTTTTCCTTATCCGCAGAATTCTGTCGAGTCCGGATTTCTTTGAAATCCTCCGTCTCTCCGATTTTCTGAAGTCTACAACCTAGCTCGTTCTTCGCGGAAATCTGTCCCCCATGGATTTTCCCAAGATCTGATGAAACTTAAAGGAACGTGAGATAATTGGATTTGTTTATGATTTGTGATACATTTAATGATTATTTCATGTCATATTTTGATCTCCCATGTGATTTGTTGATTGGTCATGATCAGGTTTAATGATTAAGTAGGTGTTTCCTGGTTACTCCGTTGGAATCCGATCGGTCTGGAATTTCTCAAAATCCCTCTCTGGCTTAGATTCCGCGGATGGTCTTGAAACCCACAATTTGTTGTGGTCATTTTATATGAATTTTAATAACACCTTGATTGTATGAGGTTCATTCTAGCGGTGTTTTGATGGATTAACCTTCCCTTTCCTGTGATTTTTACTATGATTTCCATGTTGAGTGCAAGCTGAATCAAGTAAGGCAGTGGTTGGGTCTTCATTGTCTGATGCAGAGAAGATAAAGCTGGACATTAAGAGCAAGGTCCCTAAGAGTAAAATCACTTTTGTCTGGTCAGAAGTCACTGATACAAATGTTGTCCTCTGGGACTACGAAGAGTTTAAAGAAAGAATGGTTGCTAAGGATCCTCCTTTGGTGACTAGAAGGATGATGGAATTAGGCTTGTCCCATGTAGCTAGTTTCCCTTCTACAGTGCAGTGTTATGAGTTGGTCCTTGAGTGCACTAGGAACTATGACCGTGATACACAGAGGATAATTGGTCCTCAAGGGAGAATTGTTGCAAATCTCAACCCGGTCTCCATTGCCCAAACATTTGATATGCCAGATAGATCTCATGTGGTGGGATTCACCATTGAGGCAACTCAAGAGTTCTACAATGAACAGACTGTGAAATCACAACAGCTCATCAATTCCTGGCTAGAGAAGCCCAAGTCTCACTATTCCAAATTGCCCAAGCAGCTGTTCCGGGTAAAATTCAAGGAGTACTATGATGCCATCATGTTTCTTAGCAGGGTGGTTGGGTTGAAGAGTGCTGGTACATTTGAGAATTGGATGTGCCATGCGATTGTAAGGATGGAACAAGAGAAAATTAACTATCATTGGGCAGGGGTCATTAGCCAAGTAATTCATAAAAAATTGTCCAATGTGTTGCAAACAAAGACCTTCACAATGACCTCCTATTTGGTCTATGCACTTGCTAGATTCCATCCCTACAAGGGATTAGATACAAAGGGAATTTTCGGACAGGATGTTATTTATGAAGTTTTCCCTCAGTTGCACTTGGGAGGTTCAAACTATAGGAGAGCAAATGATGCATTTACCATGTATATCACCAGAATGCTTCAGGAAGCAAAGCATGTCAGGATTTCAGACCTGGCTAAGGAACTCATCAAGAAATATGGGGCATGATTCATTCAATTCCCAACTTTCTCCTACATCCGAATTGACGGTTGCTAGAGAGCCCCATGCAGACTTCCAAGGTATCCCACCGATCACATTATATTGTTGGAAGTAACTAGACAGATTTGTGACTTTGATGCTATCATCAAGAAGGACAAACACAAGATAGGATTTGGTGGAGATTTTCCCCTAAGGATTGGCACTGGAGAGGTTTGTCCTTCCATTGGTTCCGCCCAGGCTTCAGAGGAAGAATTGAGTGCCCTTGGTCTGTCTTTTCATTCTAAGAGATCAAGGTTTGATATTACAGGAGAAGCACAGAAGAAGGCCAGCAAAGAGTATTGCCATAAGGTGAATTTGGAGGACTACTAGGCCAATTGCAGTGATGAATTTGAGGTCAGAAAGAGGAAATTCTCCCGGCTTCCAGTTGAGTCAGTTTGGTTGTATAACGTAAAGGCAGTTCCTGATCAATTGGAGGATGATGGAAAATTGATCCAGGATATGCCATGAAGCCATAAAGGACAGGCCAATTGGTGATGTGGACTGGCTAGAGGAGGAAAAGACAGAATTAAAGCAACTAATAGATCCAGTTCTCAAATTCACTAGGATGTGGCTAAAGCATAAGCTATGGGAGCTGGAAAATAATGGTGTACAGTGCACCTATGCTCTAATGGGAGATTTGGATCCCCACTCTACCTCTGAAGAATCTACCGAACAAGACCCCAAGGGCAAGGGTAAGTTGGATTCTCCTTTCAAAATCAAGATTAAAGGAGTTCAGGAAATAGATGTCCAGGAATCAGAAAAGCAATGAAAGCCAAAAGCTAAGCAGAGGACAAGAACTAAGAAGTCTGAGCATAAAGGAATCGAAGGGCAGAATCCTGAAGTTGATGTGCCGGTGACCAAGAGGAGAAGAGTCATAAAATTTTCAGAGAGGGAAAGCTCCAAGGTTGGGGAGGAAGTTGCCCCACCTGTGATAAATGTTGAAAGTTCAAAGGAGAAGGCCAAGGTGTATGCAAGGAGGTCTAGGACTCCTCCCAGGGACAGTGTGCTTGAGACAGATCTCCCTCCGGTGGTTTCTCATGAGGAGCAGCACGATGATGTGCCTTCCGCCCATGGGGCTCAAGGCAAGCCTAGTGAGTCAGGGGATGTTGAGGATCATCTGGGTATTAAGGAAGAGGAGTTTAATGAGGGTGACCTCTACGGTGCGGAGGCAAAAATTGAAAAGATAATGCAGTCCCCTGTGGTTGCATATGCGGATTCCCCTGTCAGAACTGAAGAAGTTGAATCTCCTCCAAGGGAAGTTGGGGCAGTGAAAGATCCATCACTTGAATGAGAGGAGGAACATGTTGAAGAGGAAGAAAGTAAGACAGATGAAACTCCTGATGAACGGAATGTAAGTAAGGAGGCACCTAAAGATCAGTAGGAGGAGAAGCAGGCTGAGGTGCAATTGGAGCCCACTATTCAAGGTTGGCTGGACAAAGAGATAAAGAGAAAGCAATTTATTGTGGAGGATAGTCCACC
>VDFB02062007.1:0-11810 GCA_007258455.2 Sequoia sempervirens | reverse complement strand
AAGTTAACAAGCTAGGCAAAAGATCTCGTTATTGTAGACAAGGATCATCCAATAAATATATACATCTAGATCTTGAGAAAACTTTATAAAATGCTATATACATGGGCCTATATACTGTGTAAAGTCTCATAGAAAACTTTTTCTTAACATTTGGGGCCTTGATTCCCATCACAACATGTCATCAATCATAGTATTACATGGCAAACTGAAAGCATAAATGGAATTCAATTACATGGGTTTAAAATGGGAAAAGCATTGTAAATTAGAAAATGCTAAAATACTCATAAAGGAATTTTGAGGGGTTTATACGAAAAAAATGACTGCCATTCTGAAACACCCAGGAAAGACCTGTGGTATTTTCATTTGCACATGTTTAATGCATGGTGTTTTCAACCTTGACCTTCTTTGGTAGTTTTCTCAGGTTTTGGTTGGCATTGACCGGTTTTTTGGCTGAACTTTTGCCGGTTCTGACTGGTATGGGAAACTTGCTGGGTGCCTCGTGCTTAATGGGAAATTAATTAGTGACCTGCCTAAGTAAGGGACACATTTTGAAATAAGCCAATTCAAGTTGACCGTAGAAATTTCAAAGGAGATGTGGATTCCTTTGTAGTTAAATCTACTTTATCCAATCTAGATTTGGAGTAAAAAACAACATTTAATGCTGGAATAAAAGACAAAAAATCCTTTTTTGTTAAATTTGAATTTTATCATATTTAGCTCTCACGTTTTAGTTATGAGAACTTCAAGGATGCCTATAAAAGAGGTTGTAACAAGTAAATGCCACCGACAGAAAAAGGCATTGTAGGTGCCTCTGTGTCAGTTGTTTTGGACTTGTGTGTGAGTTTTTGTGTGTGCTTCATTGGTTACTGTGTTAATTGATTGTGTGGAAAATATAATATGTTAGTAATCATGTTTAAATAATTAATTAAATCATAAGTGATTTGTAAAGTTATTTAAAATATGATTATAAATTAAAATGATAATCAATTAAGTTAAATCAAATGATTTAGAACAAATGATCAATCAAACTAATTCGTTAAAAGTAAAAGTGATATTATTAGATAAATTGATTTAAATTGTTATGAACAAATAATCTTGAAAAGATAATTATTATAATAAGAAATTTAATGGATACTTATTTAGAATCTTGCAAATGGTTGATTTTAATTATTTTAATATGAAAGTAATTATTCAATAAAATATTGTGGAGATAATGAATATATATTCAAATAAAAGTTCAATTTTGTGGATTTAAATTTATTTAAGTTTTAATCAAATGCATGATAAAAAGAAAACAAAATGTAAATGCATAAAAAAAGGCAACAAAAAAAATGAATTAGAGGATTAATAATTATTTTGAGTTATTTCTTGAGATGTGACTTTTGGTATTCACTAGAAGAGGAAAAGGAAGAGACTTCTTGTGTGAAATTTTATTTAGAGGATTTTTGAGTTGGTAGGGGGCATTCTCTTTCCAACAGATTTTGGGGGAAATTTGGCAGTCAATTTTCAGTTATAGTATAGCATTCTTTTATTATTCTGGGAATTCATCTGAAGATTTAAGTTTGAGGGAGGATCTTGGAGCTGCTGCTGGAAGGATTGGATCAGCAAGAAGGATAAAGCTTCTACAGTTATCTACAGGCACAGGACGCTAGGTTCTCCTTCTTCTTTTAAATTATCTTCTTTCTATAACATCAAATGAAATAAGAATTCTTTGTTCTGGATTTGAAATTTAATGCATGTAGAAAATTCTTGAATCCTTATAAATGTTTTGGACTGTGTCTGAATCAAGAAAATTTTACCAAGGTTCGGGATTTTAGTTGATTAAATGAAATTATTTGTTGGGTTTTGGATTGTTGTTTATTAAAATGAAGCTTTGGTTGGGATTCTGTAAATAAACAGTATTGCTGTGGTTTTGTTCTGGAAAATAAATAAATGGAAAAATAATCCCCTTACTGTGAATTTCTGGGTTTATATATATATATATATATATATATATATATATATTTCAAATACATTTCTACTGTAACCTATATTGTTGATTGTCATTCTCTGTTTTTGAATTATTTATAATACAATATATACATGTATATATATATATGTATATATATTAGATATATATATATACACACACACATATATATAAATAAATATTGAGTGTAAAATTTAATTCTTAAGTTTTGAATTGTCACCATATTAAATTTGTTTGAAATTATAAAAAAAAAATAATAAAAATAAAAAAAATTTGTAGACTGGGTGATGGTTCGGCCTTCGGCCGTACCCACCACCCATCCGGCAGTGGTACTGGAGCGGCAGCCTACGGGCTACCCGCGGCAGCGTCGAGATGTTGTGACGGTCAAATGTGGCCCCATTCATGATGAAGTATAGCCCATGCTTTATATGAGTTTAATTCATTTAAATAGCATATCTTAATTGTTGTCCTAAAACAAAATTTTATATAAACTTTAATATTATTGTTATAAACTATTATGAATATATATATATATATATTTATATATTGATGGTGTAATTAGATTTCATTTATTTGTTGTTAATTTTATCAATTATATGCATGTCAGTTTGATTATTTTCTGAATATGATCAAATGGATTTTATTATAGTGGAAATGTGAAATTAGAAAGGAATTTCTATTAAATTGTTAAATTATAAACTTGATAGGATAATATAGTAAAAAGGCAGATTGTGAACATATATCAACATTGATTATTTAATTCTTTTTAATGTGTGAAATAGAATTTAGCATAGAATCGAATAAGTTATCTTTTTATGAGATTGAGTCTTGTAGAATTGTTGGATTCTTAGAAAAGATCTATTCTCTTTTTACATTCTCTCCTCAAAAAGAATTAAAATATATAAATATGTAGTGGTTTTAAGATTTAAGATTTTAAGGTGGTAAGTTCTAATATGTAGTTTAAGTATTTAGAGTATTGTTATTATTGTCATTTTAAAGTATAGACAATTGGTGTTAAATGGTTTTCACAATTAATTTAAATATTGGAAGTGAGTGTTAAGTTAGTATGATGAAAGGAAAATGGAAATAATGTTTTGGACATAAGTAGTTATGAAATGATAATGAGTTAACTACCCAGCTATTAAGTAGTTTTCAATTATGGTGATAAATGAAAGGGGAAATTTAATTATGTGGGCAGGGTTAGAGATTGATTAGGATATTCTCGAATTGGATAGTTTATTGGTAAAAAGGGATTTTAATCTTTTAGAAATTGATTTCCTTTATATTCATTTAATGGTTGATTTGTAAGTTCTCTTTATGGATAAGTCTTTTAGAATACTTGTGATGGTTATCATGAATTGTTTTAGTATGGGTAAGTTGTAAAGTTATTTAGTTTTGGTCGTTAATTGATTGGTTAATAAATATTGTTCTCGATTGAATTTTTGGTTGTTGTTTATTATGTAAGTGTTTTTGTGGAGTTGTGAGTGGTTGAGTATTTAAGGTGTTCTTTAAATTTGGTGCCTTGGATGCATGGTTGCATACTTTTACCTCTGTTGTTGAAGGATTGTTTTTGGATGGTTCCATGTTGGTGTAAATGCCTTTGGAGGTTAGTTTTGGTTCAAGGAATCCTTTGTCATTTAATTTGTGTTGCAATGTAATTGGGAACTTGTATTTTGTTGATGAGTTATGGGGTTGTTGATCTTATTTTAATGTATTCACTCATTATATTTGAATTGAAAATAGTTCTGGTGGCCTTGCAATTATTGTTGTCATTGCTATGTTGTTGATTTTATGAAGGTGATTTGTGTACCATTATAAGGGGGTTCTTGTGAGGAGAAAATTGAGGTCTCCCGTGGAATGCCTAGTTGGTGGCTTTTGGTTTCATTAAGTGATTTTGTTGAATTAAAGGTTGATTTTCTTGTGCATTTTCCTATTTGAGGTAACACCATTGTTGATTTGCGGATGGGTCTTGATGAACCTTTCCCTTTTTATGGATTTTCTGATTTACTCGCATATTTGATGAAATTTTATCCTTGTGTTGGAATTATTGGAGAAATACTCATGTTGCTTCACTTTACCCTCGTTTGTGGGTTTTCATTCTTTTGGCTTCCAGAGGCTTGAGATAATTGATGTTCTCTCTCTTTATGTGCCTTGATTTGGCAAGTGTTTTGGTATCAGGATTTTAAAAGGGTTATGCGAGTGTTGAGACTCGATTTTGTACTTATTAGCGAGATGGAAATACCTGTGCTTTTATGTTGTGATTCTTTGTTCAAATTACGGTGGTACAACCCTTGGTTTTATGTTGTTGGGTCTCACAAGTGGCTCCTAGGTGAGGCTGGCCCGTTAAGGGGAAGGGCAAGGATAACCACAGTGAGTTAGTAATCAAGTGAAAACATAATAATTAACTTAGGATGGTTGGGTAGTAATATCATTATAAGATTTAAAAATGGATGCCTCGTCTTCATTAGTGCTTTCGTAGACTAATGGAAGGCTGAGAAGGCCGTGGTTGGCAAGGTCGTGACCTCGTCCTCACGAGAGGTTTACAGCTCCGCATGAGTCACCCTATGGACCGGTGCCTCCAGTTGGGAGGAAGGGCACAGGATAGCCATAGATGGGGGCTGGCGCCTCCAGTTGGGAGGAAGAGCACAGGATAACCCATGTAGGACTATGCGATGACACTCCCCCCTAGTTGCCCATGTGTATTACTTTATTGAGTTCCTCTGGAAGTAGGTTATGGGAGTTGGTTTAGATTGTTGTTTGTATTGATTTAAATTGATTATTGTTTTAATGCATCTTTAGTATACTTTGTGGTCTTGTATGATCTCATTTATATTTGATTTACGATCTTGTATTCTTATGGTACTGTGTTATGATGTTATTGTATTGTTTAATTGCAATTTGGAATTGTATTATGATTATTAATTCAGTTTGTTTTGGAAGTGTTTCATGATCTTCCTTTGGTTACTCGTTTACAGGTTATTGTTTTGTTTAATGTTATGAGATTTATGATTTTAAGTTATTATGTTGACTCTTGGATGTTGTTGATTATGTCATGGTAATCCTTGAGTTTTATGATACTTTTGTATGGTGTTGAGTCTTGTGGTTCCCTGCTTGGATGTTCTTGGTTGAGGACTCTTCTTGTCGACTCTAACTTGCGGGGTGGGTCTTGGGACTCACATGGTGGTGAAGATGCCCAAAAGCACCCATTGGGTCTGTCGAGGGGGATCGAGGTCGCAGTTAGATGCCGGATAAAGCGACTCGGGGAGGTTATGTATTTGTCACGGGAGCGGTTATGATACTTTGTATTCATCTGTTTATTGTGCATCATGTTATCTTGTTGTATGGTTTCCATTCATGATTGGAAACACTATTGTATCATTGTACCTCTAGAACATTGTACTGTAATGTAATGTTAAACTCGGTGTGATTATTGGCCATGGTAGTTGTTATTCATTGTGTTAAGTTAATCATGCATATGTTGTATTTATGTACTCAGATGGTTTCTTATCAATGATTTTCGTGTATGTGTTATATTTGTTAATGTTTAATTTGTTATGGATTATATCTTTGGATTCTATTCTTTATTGTCATTGTGTGGATCACCGGTTTAGTAATGACTCCTAAGTGTACCCAAAGGGATGTATGTGCTAATGAATCTACTTAAATAAAATTCATTTCATAAATTAATGTGTGTTACATGTATGTTATGTTTACTTTTTTTTTTAAAAAAAATTTGCTGTAATTATTGTTTTATTGTCCTTTGGGGTTAAACTTACGTAGGGTGTTCTGGGGCATTTAGCAAGGACAAGGTGGTGAAAAGATTTAAAGAAAAACAAAAAGAAAGCATGGTATAACTTAAACTAATTACAAAGTACCTTTTTGTTAGTCAGCTTACCAAATACAGTCTAACAAAAGGAGGACCAAGGCTATCTGAGAATCTCAATGAGTGTGTTTATTGCATGCACATGATCTTTAAAATGTAATTGGCGATTTTGCAAAGGCAGCATTCATTGGTTTGTAATGGATGATAATAAACCATGCAAGTTAGTTACAGATTGTTCATTGATTTGGATTCATTTTGCATATAATGCTGGACTACACTACCCTTTGAAAAATGCGACATTGAAGTTGAGATGGTATTACGGAGGAGATTGGTGGATGTTGCTTGTATGTTGTAAGTGCATTGATTCAATTAACATAAAATCCAGCATGATGCTTAGTGACTACACCTGTAAAGCTGTGCATTGCCCTGTTATTCCAAGATGCCAATCCATTCAATCAAATAAATAATTTTTTATCTGCACACTGGATTCTTTTGTCTGTTAATCTTTTTCATACCACTTATTATAGTCCTACATATAATAATCACATAGGAATCGATAGTACAAAATAAAGTATTTAGTTTGAGGTGATGACATTTAAATATGAAGGAGATAGGTAATGCTTATTTTGTTCATTATTTAGAAAAAAATCTGTCTACTCGACAATATCATTTGGTTGCTTTTAAAGTGTGTTTTACAACTTGTGTTCAGTATTGTTCATCTTATAATGTATGAAGTTTAAGATTTTCCAGGGGTCCAGTAGGAAATTGCCATCAGTCTTTATTTAGTCACAGAAGTTCTCAATTATCTCGTAGGAATTGTTCATGTGATTTTAGTGCATGCCTTTTTTCATATGCTCATTTGTTAGACTGTTATCTAAACAAGTACTTCAAATTTATTTGTTTAGTACAGGCATTACTTGGTAATTCCTGTGGATCATATAGCAACAGTTAGGAATCTTCAGAGAAGAAAAGAAGACTATGCTTTAGGTAAGAGTTCTATGTGCTTAGTGAATTTATCTGATGGGAGTCTGTTAAGCAAAGTAATTTTTCTTGGTTCCATATATAGATTATTTTTATTTTCATCAAGGTTTCCAACATTTAAAATCTACTTACTGTCTATCTGTTACAGTGGAACACATGCTGAAAATTGGGCAATCATTATTGCAGAGAGATGTTCCTGGAGCCCTTGGATACAGGTTCTTTTTCTTATCAAATTAATGTCCACTTCTTATAAATGGAAAGAAATAATGGTAATGTTCAACTATCGACCAAATGTCTCAAAACAGATCAAGAATAGCAGCACATGCCTAAAACAAGAACTACCTAAAATAGAAACAAAGGTTTTAATAAAAAAAGAAAAAGGGAACTATAGAAATAATAGAAGTCTTGTGTAAATAATAGAGTGAAAAAGAGAATCAAAGGCTAGGTAGTGCTAGGTTGTGCAAGAATGGCAGCGAAGGAGGGAGACATAACCCCTTGTTTAGACCTAGCTTTTAATTTCAAAAGTATCTGCAACACATTGTACTTAATGATAACCAGAGCTATGCATGAGACTATCCAAAGTGTTTCTTTGATCAGTAAAATTTTGTTTTTGAGTGATTCCTTAGTGTTTACAGTGTGAAAGTCATTTGGTATCAACTGTGTGTGCAGCCTTTGTAGAGCCGAATTTATTCATCTCCACCGGACAGTGAGTGGTTCCATCCCATGGGGCCAAAGGAAACACTTAACTCCAAGGCTTCATAACTTTACAACCCCAAGGGGAGTGGGGAAGTGACCTCGTCAAAATAGCAACAAATAGCCACATTGTGTCTAAATAAAAGCAATTAGCATGGAGGGCCAGGAATTGGAACAGTCCCCACGTTGGCTAGCTGTAATCGTAGCTGCCGGGCGTGGCTAAAAGTCCCTAACCAACATTGGACCACTCATATATTCCATGTCTACTTCCAGTAGAAAGCTAGGGATCGCACATATTCCTGGTATGATGTTCTTATTGCCTATCTTGATGAAAATGAAGAATACATATCTTTGCATGTGTATCAGTTTTCGAGTAAATTGATATATGTCGCATTAGCTCTGTCATACACCTCCTCATTTACTCTTTGGTCTTAATCACCGTATAGCATCTTATAAAACATTTGGCATCATCGCTGGAGTATGAACTCTTTACTTATATACGTTACGGGACGGGAGCCGCAAAGCAATGGGTTAGCTTAGCTGAAGAGCTGGCGCAAGAAAACGATGAAAGAGAAGATGTGCGCGGATAAAAGACCTTAAATCCGTGTGGGAGATCTCTACCCAAGCAACACGTGACATGGAAGATCCTCGTGAGGCCCCTTTAGGCCACCATTTGGGATAACTTGATCACACCCTAGGAGAAACTGGAGGCCCACCGCCTCTCCTCGGCTGCACTGCTGGAGGATTGATAGCACAACACTCTATATATCAATATGCATTGCAAGACTCTGCGTCGAAAAGATAAGGAAACAACGTATAAAACAAGAAAAGTAAATGGAAAAGGCAAAACGAAAAGATGAGAGGAGGAAGAGCGTGGCACTGATAGATGACGTATGTCATAGAATTAATGTCATTAACTTTAAACAAAAACGAGAAATTAAAACAAAGCGGTCAAGAATCAATCAACCATAAAATGAGAAGATCCTTAAGGATAAATGAACAAACATAAAGATGATGACAACTAAGGGGTGAAATTGACAAAGGGAAAGGATTTCTTAGAGAAAGTCCAAGCCCACTTAGGAACAGAAGTTGAAGCTAAAGCGCAAGTAGAAGCTATAGTCAGGAGAGACAAAGAACTGTCAAAGCAAGAGAATGTAGAAGGGGAGATTGGATTGAAATAGCCAAACACCTACCACTTCTTGACAATGAAATACAAACTGCTCTCGCTGACCAAGTTATAGAACTGATCATACCATCATCATCGGGCGAAGATGAGGAGGATGAGTTGAGTGGATCCAAAGGGATGATCATTGAGATAGACCCTCTGGGGATAGTTTAGTGGTACATTCGGGAACTTTAAGTGATGGCAATAGTGATGCAGGAAGTGGGAGACATTCAAATGATTGGACATAGGTCAGTCTCCATTGGTGGCAAAGGAGGTGCAGCAAATATTGTTGTTTGTATAGATAGAGTGCAAGGGAGAATTTGCTCGTTGTTTCACTTCTAAAGGATGGCTTGGAGTTGGGACTCCGACAATGTTGACATCTTGGCATCCAACGAGGCCGTCAATAGGAGGGAGAGATAATAGAAAATTAATATAAAATTATTATTACACTAATGTACTCTTACCTAGGATTACAAACATAATCTTGCACCATGGGAATCTTTGCTTTGCTTTGCTTTGGTGTCCTTTGATGATGCTCTTGATCCATCCTTGACCCATGAGTATTTGTTAATCCTTCTCATGAGCATATCATCCCTAAAATACAAATATGGACTCCTAGGAACAATACCAAATGTGTGAAGTGCAATTACATCAACCTATACTTCATCCAAATATTGTGTGCTTTATAGCAAACTGAAATTTACATCTTTTTGTAACTTATATTTCAACGCCTTTCTTCACCCAACCCAATGGATATTGATGAGGATCTTAACTATATCAACTAAAATCAAGTTGCATGGGGAACCAAGACGTACAAGTGCACTTATGCTCGTTTTCTTCACTTGGAGTTTGAGAGAGTAGTTAGTTCATTGCTTCTAGTTCCTTGTCTGAAATGACATACCTTGTGGCGTATCCCAAATTTTCATCTATATCCAAGCTGCCCTCAATTTCCACCTTGTCTTGGATGGTAGCCACAATTTTTGGGGTCCTCAGCCTTCTTTTTTAGGATCAGTTATAGATGCAACCTTCAACATTTACTGTTGATGTGACCATGGATATTACAACAAGGCCAATGATATTTGCGGTCTTTACATCGATGAACAAGAGTGTCACTCTTCTTACCTTTCGAATTTCCCCTCTTGAGATGCTCTTCTTTTCAGCTAGTTATGACTATGCCCTTGCTTGGAAGACTCTCCTTCACCCTTCTTTCTTCCTCTGTGTAGTATGTCAAAACACATGATTCATCTAGGCCCTTCAGATTTGTGGTGATGACTTCTTCTGAGATTAGAGTTTAGCCCACCAAGATATGCCAAGCAACATGGTTTATATTTTGAATTTGGTTGTGTAGTCTTGCACACTTTGCCCACTACCTTGCTTGAAATATAGCCACTTAATGTTTTTGTCCCTTCATTTTCAATTGGATAAAAGTTTCTTTGTAGCAAATCTTTGAAACCTTCCCTAATACACACCATTGGTTTCCTTTTCTTCTCACAAGAAGCAAGGTAACTTTCCCACCGTACAAGAGCATCACTACTCATCTAGAAGTGAGGAAAGGAAATCCTTTGTGCCCCATTCATATTATGAACACAAAAATTTACTTCCATTTGCTTTGTCTATGAATTTAATATCTTTGCATTTACTTGACCTTTAAAAACTTTTGATTTCTACTTTAGTTTCAACCTTGAATGTAGTAATTTTAGTTTTTTACTTCATTTTTCCCAGCCCCTTGTTTGTCCCAGAATTCTCCTTGTCACTTTTTTTCTCTTCTCCATTGACCCCAATACTAAATTTCTTGGCTAAAAGCACACACCATATGTTTGCAGATGACTGTTCCTGGGTAATTTGGGCTAGTTGCCGAGTCATGTGGTTCTGTTGTTTAGTTATCTATTGCTGGTGTTTCATTACTTGTTCCATGTGGCCTTCCAAGTAGATACCCATCCATTCAATTCTCTTTCCATTCTTATTTTTTCATTTTTCCTAGATGTTCCATTCTCTAGATTGTAAGGGACTAAGTATTGATCCTTTGAAGACCTTATCAATGTCATTCAATTCAATTTCTCCTCAGTTCCCTACAGTTACTAACAGTTTCTGATACCAAAATTATTTGTAATTTCATCAAACAGTTAATTGAAACTAGAAATCTTCAAAATTTGCAATGCTTGCTCTGCTTAGAACTATTAAATTGATCTAGAAGTGAGTTTTATTGTGCAAACAACAACAAATCATTCAGATGAACATTCCTGAATGGCGAACACTTAGATTTACCTTGGAGAACCTCCAAAATGGAGGATAAATCAGTTGGCAAAGGCTTATAGCTCCTCCACATGATTCTATTAGTGGAAAACAAGTTAAATGGAGTGGATTACAACCATGAAGCTGCTCTTGGTCCGTCGAGTTTCCTTTGAACTACAACTGAGTTTTCCCTTCTAGATGCTGCATACAAATCAATGCTCTAACCTCTTTAACCTTGTCTTTGTTATTTGCATGCCCTTTTGAAAGATGTTGGAAATCTTTCCCATGCACTAGAACTTTCTTAAGTGAATTGGAACACCAAAAGGCATGACTGTTCACTTGCCCTTTTTGTTCTTTGCCTTGCAATGAAACTGATGCTTTCTAACAGTCATAACTGTCTTGACAGTTTCAAGACTGCTCAAGAGGTTATGGAACCTGGTAGGTCTTGCAATTTTTTTCTCGGTTCTAGGTCTTTGTCCCAAATTTTGAGCTTTCTGATCAAAATTCAGTGGTTAGGGCTTGAAGTCATGTGTCTAGAGTTTATCTAAAGTCCTAAAACCCTACATTCCTAGTGCCCGTTGCACTTTATTCTATTTTCTCATTGACTTGTTGCAGCCGGTGTCCTGTCATTTAAGTTGTGACTTATGTCTTCTAAGTCATGTATCTACTTGCCCCGTTTACCTAGCAAAGCCCATTAAGTTTGTGGCCTTTGGCCTTTTAAAAATTGCTTTATGAATGCGTCGAAATATGTCATTGAAATTCCTAAGTTTGCGCGCTTTATTAAGACTTAAGTCTTGTTAATTCATTAACCTAGTGGCTTAACTTCTTTAAAACATCTTTATGCATGCCTTGTAGTTGCCTTTGGGTTGGTTCATGGGTTAAACTTACATGCTGACAAGTGCTCTTAAGTTTCATTTTATTTCCCGCTTAACATTCCAAGCAGCATT